>BQNB010102870.1:0-24151 GCA_026074375.1 Tanacetum coccineum | reverse complement strand
TATATATATATATATATATATATATATATATATATATATATATGTGTGTGTGTGTGTGTGTGTGTGTGTGCGTGTGTGTGTGTGTGTGTGTATACGTATACAATATTTAAGCTTTTAGAAGGATATATATGCAATAAAAAGTTTGAGTTGGATATATATGCAATTTTGAGCTTTTGTAGGGATATATATGCAATTCTCCTATTTTTTTAACACTAATTATATGTGTATCCTATGTCTTATCATGCCCTTTAAAGGATTTTAGCCTTTAGCTTAATGAGCAATCACATGTGTCTCATTCATTGATTTGGACGAGCATGTGTGGTTTTTTCTCATTTTCTAGAACATTGGTATCGGTTAAGATCTTTCACCTGTTTAAGCCTGTGTGCGTCACCCAAGTTGCCTTTAAGAGCTATTTAGACTTTAACTCTAGTTGGTGTAGTTTTGTGTACTTTCTAAGCTTATGATAGAATACATCCTATGACAGTGCTATTGAGTGATCACCCTAAAATGAAACACTTAGACTAGCGAGAGTTGAGTGATTTTGATCCCCTTTTCGTGAGGTGTTCGGCTATGGTATTTCTAGCATAGGGAATTTATAAATTCATATCTCCCGAGTTAAATTGAGGGATATCTTTTTAGGAATTATTCTAAAAGGTCTACTTTAGGGCAAGTAGAAGTCAAGTGGGGGGATATTTGATGATATCAAATACTTAATACCTTTTGTATCAAAATCCCTCGTAAAACGTTTATAATTGCTTATTTGTGGTTAAAATATGTACTTAATCACTTTATATTTCATTTTCAGGAAAATATGGACGTTGGAGTAGAAAGACACGAGAATTGGACAAGAAAAAGGATGAAGTTATACTGCCAAGTCATAACTACGGCGTAGCTACCAAATTGAACTACGTCGTAGTTTAAGTGAAGAATCCATGCAAGGTTAGAAGCAACTACGGCGTAGTTACCCCAATTCAACTACGCCGCAGTTACCTAGAGGCACTAAAGATGACAAGTCCAGTCACAACTACGGTGTAGTTATCCAATTCAACTACAGCGTCGTTACACTTAGCCTGCAAAAGGAAAGCCTGACTCAGCATAACTATGGCTTTATACCCTTAACTATGCCGTAGTTGAGACGAATAATAGAAATATAGCCCTAATAGCAGCTCATTCATATCATTCACTCACAAGGAGTTCTAAGGACCATCTAGGGCTTTTAAAGGAGGATGAATTTCGGCTTATTCACCACTTAGTTCAAGGGAGTGATCATTTTACTTATTTATTATATTATTCATTCATCAACAGAGTTGTAAGAATATTATGTTTTCTCAATCCATGAGTTCTTCATTTATATCTTGTGTATTTTATAGCATGAGTGGCTAAGAACTTTAAATGCTAACCTTGTTATTATTTTGTTAGGGTTTTGATGTTAGTTTCTAGTTGAATTATCATTTATAAGATATCCTATTTGCCTGTTGCATAATCCTTGAGATTTGGTAGTATTGATGTTATTGTAGATCATGTTAGACCTTATAGTACGCTTACCAGTTGAACTAAGGGTTAACCGGGTACTAAAGATAGGTTGGCAACTGTCCATAGTATAGGGATTGTCCATATCTCCTCCTACAGTATGATAGGTACTTATAAACTTTAAGAAAACTCTTCTAGGAGAGTTTATAGCCATGATGTAGGATTATTGGCATTAAACATGTCATTAGGATAGTTGGGGGTTAAATACTATAGACTAGATACTCACCCTTCGTGCCCAACGGGGACCTAGGATCGTAGGATGCATAGGACAGATTAAATGCTCAATTTACCCTGTTAATACTAGAACCATCATAAACGATAAGTAGACATTGCACTAGGAATGTTAATCATAACTATGACAAAGGAATAACTTGGCTAGTACTCTCTTCTCCCGGATCAAGTCTTGTAATATTAAGTTCACGTTTAATTCATTTTTAATCATGTTTAATCATATTCAAACCATTTTAATCAGTGACCAATTCAAATTGCAACTTATATACTTAGCTCTTAAGACGACCTCGGATTTACCAATCCTGCACTACACACGAGTGGGTTCTCTACTCGTTAATGCATTGTAGACCATAGGTAATCGAGTTTTATAAATTTAAAACTTGGTAAAATTAATTTCAAACGAAATCACGCATCAAGAAGTCGTTTGATATAACTTGTGACTTTGTTCTATGAACGTCATGCCCCCAGATTACATTAGACTATGATATTTTATAGGTGTAGTAGATTGGTATCCAGAGCCCTGGTTATAGAGAACTAGGTTGCATTGTTATGCCTAGATTATAATTGTTGCATTATAAGCCTTCCATGCGCATAATCACTAAATTGTCATACATGATCATTTACTTAAACGGTCTCTAAATCAATACTAAAGCTTTTTCTAAGACATTGTGTGTGAAACAATGGTCTCGTTTATTTCTAAAACATTGTGAGTGAAGCAATGGTCTTGCTTATTTCTAAGACATTGTGAGTGAAGCAATGGTCTCATTTATTTCTAAAACATTATGAGTGATACAATGGTTTCTAAAAACTTTCACGACCTTACATAATACCGTTTTAGATCAAATTGAAAACCTGTCATAGTTTGTCGATCCCACTAATAACCATATGATCCAACTCTGAGTTTGAACACTCATCCCATACTTTTTGAAAACACCTACGTCGCCTTGTAACCCACCGTCTAGAAACTTATTTTTAATTAAAACACGACTTTAACCTGTCGCCTCATAATGCATCACCTTAAAACACCTACTTTTGGAACACAAATTTATAATGCCTTATTCTTCTTTACTTTTTATGATTTAAAGAAACATGCCACTAAGGAGACAACCTCTAAGTTCAGCAGATATTGAACGACTCATAACCCAAGTGTTTGACATGCACTTTCGCCTAGAGCAGAACAAGATCCGAGATGCCGAGAACAAAGCATGCATAACGGCACAACCAGTAGCCCCCACTTCAGAAAGAAATGATTGACCATCCTAGTTATCGACGTCCTCTTATTTAAAACATTTCTTTGAAAACTTTTGATGAATTATTCACTTTGTGGTATAAATATATCTACTCCCTCTTCAAGCATTAATTGTTCGTACAATTATTCTACCTACCACATTTAACATTCTTGATATACATATTGTTTCTTGGATATGTACTTCATTTGACTATTGATATTAGTTCCCTCATTTGCATCAATTAATTATACGGATGACTCTTTATAGTGCTTCTGCTTCGTAATCAGTTAGAACAAATGACCCTTCACATTCATTCTGTTGATCAGAAAATTCTTTACATTTACTCTTTTTTATTATTACCATGTTTGTAAGGATATTCTTGATACTTACTATCGTTATGATCCATTGATTCTTTGTTTTCATTCATTGATGGTCATTTTCTTCTTTATTCGTAAGAATATTTAATCTCTCCTTTTCTGAATTTTGTGTTCATAAAAATATTATACACAATATAACCCCTTTACATTAACATCTACTTATTTTGGAGATTAGTACTTTTTTTGGTTCCTCCATTCACATTGATCATTGGTAACAAGATTCATATTCAATCATTGATACTTATTGTTACTCATATGTGCTTTGATCATCAGTACGACTTGTTAGTTCTTCACTTCTGTTTTTCTTCTTATCAAGTACAAATATTCTATCATTTCTTTTAAGGAATTTCATGGCATTTGATTCGTATCTACTTGCACCTTGCAGTCATTATATATGTTTCCTAGTATTTGATTCGATATTTGTTTACTGCCATATTTGATTATTTCATTGAAACCCTCGGACTCGTTTTGACACATAACCTGGAGCTAGGAGCTATAGTCTTTTCCCTAAAGATCTAGAGACACTATCTATACGATACAAAGTGCATACTATTTATCGACCACCAGAATGAGCAAACTATATAGACTATGGAGGATATGCTACGAGCTTGACCTTAGAGGTAGTTGGGATACTCACCTATCTTTAGTCGAATTTTCTTACAACAACCTTTGTTTGAGGCACTTTACAGTCAAAAGTGTCGACTACCTCCTTGCTGGACCGAGATTAGAGATAGTCAACTCACTAGCCTATATGTTTAATCATGAAACGATTGAGAAGATATTTTGGATATGGAAAAATTACAGACTACTTATGATCGTCAAAAACATTAAGCGCATATAAGGCGTAAACCATTAGAATTTTAGGCAGGGATAAGGTTACATCGAAAGTCTTGCCATGACAAGGCGCGATTCATTTTAGAAAACGAGGAAAGTTAAACCCGCGATATATCAAACCATTTAAGGTTTTAGCTAAGGTTGTACCTATAGCTTACAAACTTGAGCTTCTACAAGAATTAAGCGGTGTACACAACACTTTTCACGTCTCCAATCTCAAGAAGTGCTTGTCAGATGAATCCCTCGTCATTCCATTAGAGGAGATACAAGTTGATCATAAACTACATTTCATTAAGGAACCGGTAGAGATTATGGACCTAGAGGTCAAGCAACTGAAACAAAGTCATATCCTGATCATCAAGGTATGATGAAATTCTAGGAGAGGCCATGAATTCACTTGGGAACGTGAAGACCAATTCTGAAACAAATACCCTCACCTTTTCCCAGAAACGTCACCACAAGATGCCACCAACTAAATTTCGGGACACAATTCTTTTGAAGGGGGGAGACTGTGACAACTGAATTTTTTCCAAATTAATATTTAACTATTAACTTGAAATATTCTCACTTTGAACATATACGTACTTGATTTAACCTATAACCGGGAAGTTATACCGCATACTATGAAAAATGTCTTTGAACGCAACCGACCCTAGACTAAGTTTAGTCTACTCGTAACAAGTATGTTTCCATCATAATGAGCACGATTTACAATTCATATGGATACGATTTTGAAACTTTTACGTAAATCATTCATACTTGCATCATATTGCATGCATGCATACACAAACTACCCAACACTTTGCCACCTTTCTTATATATACCCATATACACTCATACACTTCAAAACTTAAATGAAACATCCCCCTCCCCTATGTATTTTAAACTGGCCAAAAAGAGAGGAACCAAAGGAGAAACAAAACACATGCTTTCCTATCTTGATATATCCTATTATCCTTTCCATGACAGGCACATTTAGCTAGCAAGTCTTGAAAACAACCCCCTATCCCTCTATATGCATGGCTTAAGGAGAGCATGTGACCCATTTCCCCTTTTGATTTTACACCACCTTGTGACTAGAAGGAAGACCATTTAACCATGCCTAAAACCCATTACATAAGGAACCATTTCACTAGTTATTTTTTCTCACACAACAAAACACAATCTCTCTTTCTATCCTCTCATATCCACAGAAGAAATAGGCAAGGAAACAAGGGTTTCAAAGTCGGGTTTAAGTATTTACAAGAAGATATAAGGGTTTGTTAAGACAACTAAGGTTTACTCATCACAAATTAGGGTTTTCTTAGTGATTTGGGGTGCACTTGTTCACTTATTCATCCATAGTCATCCACATCATTGTAAGCATTGTTATTACATGTTTTTCATACATTTTATACATTCTATGATGTTTAAATATCACCTATGTATGCTTGTGTATAAGACAATTGCTTGTAAACTTGTTTTGCAAAACCCCAAACTAGTGTAGTTTTTTAGGTCACCTTGTGTGCTCATGTTAGCAACCCTAGATTAAAATTTTGGCAAATTTATTTTCATAGAATTTTAATATAGTGTGTTAACTAAATTTCTGGAAATGACCATAAATATTGAGGTTCGTTTACAATTTTAAATGAATTTTGCAAGATTAGTGGTACAGTTTTGAGTTCTAAACTTTGGGCGTGTTTATTAGCACCTTAAGAGTAGTTTGGGTAGATGAGCATTTTGTAGATGAGACTTTATGTAACACCCCCAAAATGGGTCGCAGCGGAATAAGGATCCGGGGCGTGTTACTTATCAGATCAATAACACAAGATAATACAAGAACAACACAAAAAGTTGTTTAAACTGATACATTGGATTTATTTAAGTATTTGTTACAAAAGCCCGAAGCTTTACTTGATATTGTTACAAAGATTTACAGCCCATAACGGATAAACAAAATGTAATGCGACTAAATCTTTAATGCATGACTTCAAAATATAACCCCCAATGTATCCTTCGCACCTCGTGCTTAATGACCTCCTGAAAAACATTGCATTTAAAACGTCAACATAAAGTTGGTGAATTTCATAGGTTTAATAAATGATCAAGCAGGACCGCAAGACTTTCCCTGTGATAATGCAACAGATGCAGACATCACAAATGTATTTACGTTTTCCTAAGCTCATGACACCGAAACTCGACATAATTGAATACAATATATAGATATATATTGCCTACATTGCCCGTGATGATGTTCAACCCTTAACATCCAGTATCCGACATGAAATACGTTCGTTTCTAATGATAGCTAGTCACCCGAACGGGGAAGTCATCCCAAATAGATCTATTTATAATCATTCGCGCTCACATAATGTAATCCACGACTACATATATGTAATTTAACAGTTCATGATTCATGGGCACAGTGGGTTATCGCTACTTAGGCAAAACGTAATCATGATAAAATGTACACTTGCGTCCAATTTGTAAAACGTGCATATGTTTCTCACCCCAAAACTTATAAAGTATGATTAAAGTAAAACGTGGGGCTATGAACTCACCTCAAATGAATTTGAACAGAGTATATCACTACTGATAAAGCGTCACGATAAAGACTGAATGCAACCTAATAAAGTATAGGTCGATTAAGAAGACTACTAAGCATACAGACGAATAGTACACAATACAATGCCACATATATACTTGTAGTGAATTTTGATAAAATCATTGATGTATTTAGGATATAATAAAGGTTTTGATCTTTTATAATTAACATTGTACTATCGTTTGGGCTATCATTAAGGATAAAGGTCATGACTGTTATCCCAAAAGCTTAATCCATTTTCACAACATAAGCTATACCAATAAGCAAAATAAGATAGAAAAGAGATAAGGGTTTAAAAGTACTTGTGTCTGTATACAAAGCAAGCATGTATCTCACCCCAAGGGTTACAAAATAATCATAAAACGGGTAAAAAGTAGGGCTATGAAACTCACCTCAAGCAAATCGCACAACCAAGAAATACGATCAAGTATAAAATAGCACAAGCCCTAATCGCGACCTAATTTAATATGAGGATGCTTTAGGTTTATGACATGATATAAAACTAATGAATATGATTTTAATGAAGTTACATCACCCCTATATACTTGTATTAAGTTTATGTAAATATTTGCAAGTCCAAACACTTTATAAAAATAAGTGAGACACAATTTTAGTCTCAAAAACACTTTAAAAAGCTTACTGTCCCAACTTAAATAACAACTTAAAACGGCCATAACACCTTCATTTCTTGTCCGTTTTTGCTCACTCAAGGCTCGAATTAAAGGTAAAAATGTCTACTTTCAAAATATCAAGACCCTAAACAGAGGAGACAAGTTTTAGACAATCAAAATAGCCCTATAAGATTCTGATTTTAAAGCAGAAATTTCCAGAAAACTTAACCTAACTTGTTTTAGTCATACTCATTCGTTATTTACCCTATGGAGTGCATTCAACTTTTTGATTTTAAGTTAAGATATTATCTACCAAAAGCTCCAAAGCCTCTACTATGTGAACCACTCTTAAGGTGCTCGTTTTTACAACTAAAGTTCCAAAACCAAATTCAAACACTAATCTGAAAATATCATTCTAGAAATGGATTACAAATAAGACTATGCGTGTCAACTGCCGAAATGCACTTAAGACATTATATTACTAGGAAAAAAATAGAAATTCACCAAAAGCTTCCATTTAAGTGTTCATTATTCATTCACACAATTTACTTAAAATACTGCTTACTTTTGAGTTATATAATTAAGTTTTAAACCATTTTTTTTATGTTGGTTACATATAAACTTCATATGCTGCTTATAAATGAATGAAAAATATTAGGTTTAGATGCTTACAAGTGATGATGAAGATGAGATGAACAAGTGAACTAGTCTAACCCAAACTTCCTAATGAACACCAAATATCAATACCAAAACATTAGCTTATCAATCTTTTACCTAAATCTTCTTGTAAAACACTTAAGAAAGCTATGAAAATTCTAAGAGAGTGTGTGTTTGAATCATGAGTTAGAGAGAGAAACAAGATAGATGTTTTGTGTTTTGTGTGTGTAAAATACAAGAGCTAGGGATGTTTCTTATATGGTGTGATTGTTTGAACATGTTGCAAGAGTAAAAGGAAAAGGTACATTTGGTGTGGGTTCAATTCTAGGAAGGGCCAAATATTGTTGCAATAAACATGGGTATAAGGCTAAACTACAACATTAAATAGAAAACAATATGTACCTATTTGGTTAGGCAAAACTATAAGCATATGTACCTTGGTGTAAGTATGTGTTAGAAAACAAAAAATAGGTGGCACATGGTGGGGGTCATTGGTGGTCGGTTATAAGGTAGGGGAGGGTTTAAATTTCAAATTTTGTATTCTTGGAGGGTATATATTGTATATAATGTAAGGGTGGTGGATTATGCATGCATGCATGAAACTTAATGCAAGACTTAAGCGGTTTACATAAAACTTATAAAAATAAATGTACGTGACTTACAAAACATGCACATGATGATTATAACATACTCGTTATGTGTAGACTAAACTTAGTCTAAAGCTAGTACGCGTTCAAAGACGTTTTTTGTTATGCGCGGGATAACCTCCCGGTTATGTGTTAAATTAAATACGTATACGTTCAAAGTAAAATATTTCAAGTTTTCAAGTAAAAGTAAACCTAAAAATGTGGGTTGCCACAATTACACTTAATATTATAAACCTAAAGCACCTCGTTATTAAATTAGGTCGCGGTTAGGACTTGTTCTATCTTGAACTTGCGTTATTTCCTGATTGTACTACTTAACTTGAGGTGACTTTCAAATCTCCACTTTTACATGGTTTATACTTGTTTTGAAACACTTGGGATGAGATAAATTGCTTGCTTTTACTTATGGACACAAGTGCACTTAAACTATTACGGATTAGCCTAAGTACACGTTAACCCACTATGCCTAGTTAATTACTTCGTGTAAGCACGAATGATGTATAAAGATCTATTGGAGTTGACACCCTCGTCTGGGTAAATAGTACTTACTTGACCGACCATACTGGTCAAACAGACGTATGCCATTTGGGAAACTTTAGGTTGTCTTAGGTTGGATACCTACTGAGCAAGAACATGTGAAAGCATGTAAACTTCAGTCCAAGCTTCGGTGTCATGAGCTTAGTGCAACTGTAATTACTTTTGATATGACAATGTATCTATTATAATGGTCATACACTTGAAAATCTTGTGGTCCACACTTATATTTACTTAAACCTATGAACTCGCCAACATCATTGTTGACGTTTTAAGCATGTATTTCTCAGGTCCGTGACTTGCATTACTCTGGATTTACTTGGAGCATCTCACTAGAGTCGCATTTTGCGGTTTCATCATGATGAGGATTTATTACATAACTTTGACGTTTGATTGTAAACCTAAATTCCTTTATACTTTGTGAACTCTTGGAAACATGTCTTTGTAAAACTTTATTTCTTAAATCGAACGTGTATTTTTCAAACAACTCATATAGAGGTCGTTCGATATAACTTGTGACTTTGTGCTATGAATGTCACACCCCCAGATTACCTTCCGCTATGATATTTTGGGGGTGTTACAATCACAGGTGATAAACATGTTGGATCTCAAATCCTTGCTTAGTGTATCCAAACATACAACGGTGTCTATCGATTTTTAATTGGCTAATTGCTTGAAAATGTATCTAACTTATTACTTTTTCTTTTTCTGTGTAGTCCACTTTTATTTTTGTTATTATAGTATCAAACTTTTGAGTTTCGATTAAGTTGTGTACCGGTGACTTGCTAAACCTGCTAGTCCTACGTTTTTGTAAACACGTTATTATAAAAACGTGTATCAAAATTTGTATAAAAAGTGCATAAA
The DNA here is from genome assembly GCA_026074375.1 of Tanacetum coccineum. Lineage (NCBI taxonomy): Eukaryota > Viridiplantae > Streptophyta > Magnoliopsida > Asterales > Asteraceae > Tanacetum > Tanacetum coccineum. The sequence goes on along the minus strand of BQNB010102870.1, from coordinate 14,053 downwards.
AACGTGTGTATAAAAATGTGTATAAAACATTTATAAAATTGTGTGTAAAACTATGGATAAAATCATGTAGAAAAATATGTGTATAAAAACGTGTATAAAAACATGCATAAAAACGTGTATAAAAATGTGTGTATAAAAATATCTGTGTATAAAACCGTGGATAAAACCATGTAGAAAAAAGTATATAAAAATGTGTGTATAAAAACGTGTATAAAAATGTGTGTATAAAACATTTATAAAAATGTGCATAAAAACGTATATAAAAAACTTATAAAAAATGTATACAAAAGCGTTATAAAATGTGTATAAAAACGTGTATAAAATTTAAAAATAATTAGATTTTTTTTAGAAAACCAAATTTTGAGTTATATACACACTACCGTTAGTATAAAGGCTAACGTTGCAAATTTTTGTTGGATTTGCAACCGGCTAAGGGTTAAGCAGGTCACCCGGTACACAACATAATCGAAATTCTAAATTTCGATAGTATAAGAACAAAAAAAAGTGACCTACACATAAAAAAGAAAGAATGTCAAGTTAGATACATTTTCAAGCAATTAGCCATTTTTTAATTATCATTTCCAGTAACTATTCAAATTGTTTCGTATATCACATTCATTATAGCAGTGATAGTCTAGGGAAATGGAGAACAAACTTAGGGAAAGTCAACATGCTAACAACTGATGGGGTTGTTTCTTTTTTATTTAACATCCTGAATGGTTACAAAATTGTATAAAAATCGGAAATTTTAATGTTTGTTTTTTGCTTATTGTGAACATAAATCCTGAATGTGAAGGGAGTAAAAATGGAGGGCTTCTCCATCCATGACACATTATTACATCAGAATTTCAATTATACCATTTTTTTTCATTGTCTTTAATTCTTTAAACAAAAAACACAAACCACATCTCTACTTTGGTCTCTACTATTCACGGATCACATCGTTGGCCACCACCGCCGCTCGTCCATCATCACACCTCTACTTCCCCTATATAACGTTATTAATGACCATAATTTTAGGAGATCTATGCTTTGTTACTAGTTTCATTTCAATCACTACAACAAACATCTCTAAAGATGATCCTTGAACTTCTTTATCAATCACAAATTTCATTCACATTTATACATAACAGCGATTCCCAAACAGGACATACATTTCCAAACAAGACACTGTATCCAAACAGGATATAAAAAGAAACAACCCATGAATATCTACCAACTAGCTTTATTATATCTTGTTACAACATGTTAAACTTTTGTTGAGCAGTCTTTTTTTTTTGAGGAATCGAGTTGCCTGATGCTGTTTTGAACTGTACTGTTAGGATATTTAAAGTTTGTATTAAAAGAGGTAGTGATATCCACTTTATCCGCTCTGCAAGTTAGCATTGTGGGATGATCACAAATGTCCAATCTGGACAAACAATTGCAATGGAGAAATCTGTTAGTTATAGGGTATGTTTGACAAAAGTAACTGTTGCTCAAACTGAAGATGGAGTTGTAGATAGAGATGGTGATGGAGATTATGAAAAGAGATTATTTTTATAAGCTGCATAAAGTAGCATTTAATTTTAAGATATTATGGAAGATTATTTTTTTTATAATCTCTTATAATTTTGTCTACCAAACGAAGCTTATATTTTAAGTAGCTTATTTTTCAAAAAATAAGCATAATCTCTTGCAATCTTATGTACCAAACATGCTCATAATGTTTGCAATTTGAGATCAGGACGCAGCAAAAGAAGGTAAGATCTGACCTTGTTTGGTCTTGTTAATTTATCATATGTATTTTCAGTAACAGTGTATCCATCAAATTCCTTACCATCAAGCCTTAGATACCCTGCCATAATTACGATTGGAAAAGCAGTCATGAAAATTTATGTTGTTAAACTGCATCATCTATATAACAATTACTCTCAGACCAAAACAACGAGAGACAACAAGACACACTATAGAAACATACGTTCAATGTAACACTTCTTTTGACAAGGCCAATGATGACTCATGTTGGAAATGACTTTGACAATTTCTTTTGCAGGTTCCACCAGACACCACTACATGTCTCAACTACAAAACAACACACATCCAGCAACTCAAAGAGGCTTCTTGATAGCATCACTCAGATTTAGATTCACCATAAATGAAACGTTACATAATTTACACAAAAAACTTACCAAATGCAACTTTAACATCGTTGTTTCATCTAAGAAATTGTTTGCCTATTGGTCAAGTATTCTATTTATTTCGATAACAGAAAGACAATACAGGTTTCAAACCAAAATAAATAGTCAATGATAACTAAACCAAATTTCTAAACAAATTTGTAAATTTGGATTTCATCATAAGCAAAAAAAAATGCACACAAAGACAAAGTAACAAAAACAAAATAGGAATTGCGCAAATATTAAAATTAATTAGCTGGGTACCCGCGCAATGCGACGACGGGTACCCTTTTACTATATTTTACGGCGAGCAAATGTTATTCAGTTACACGTTTTTCTAACAATAATTGCACAACTAAATGATAATTTAAATTATAATAACTTTAAACAGTAACAAAACAAAGTATTTCATATCCAAATAAACATAAGGTCTAAACGAAAGAAATGAACATAAGTAACATCTTTGAAACATAAGTTAAAACGGACGGGTACCTACGCGTTGCAGCGGCGGGTTCCGTATAATTAAATTTTCCGACAAGCAAATATTTATGTTTGAAGCACCGATTAATTTGATCACATTTAAATGATCATTTTTTAACTTAATTGGATATAAATCTTATAATTAGGGCATATTTGGTACACCAGATTGTCAAGAGTTTATGCTTATTTTTTTGAAAAATAAGTTACTTAAAATATAAGCTTTGTTTGGTAGACAAAATTATAAGAGATTATAAAAAAAATAATCTTCCATAATCTCTTAAAACCAAATGCTACTTTAGCATGTTGTTACAATATGGTTGGCCATCACTTTTACAAACTGATTGAATGTCACAGTTTCAGTGTTAGTATTAAGATGACCGTTAAAAGTTTAGAGCTTAAAATAAAAACAATAAAAACCAAGTAAATTTTGACAAATGTCATTTAAACATTTAAATTAATGTAAAAATAATAATAACATCAAAAAGGTATTTGAGGTATTTTACATATAGGGCTGAGCAAAACCAACCGAAAACCAAACCAGACCGACGAGCCGAGCTGAACCGATCGAAACCAAACCGACCTTTCGGTTTGGTTTTCGGCTTTTTATATTTATAGTTTTCTGTTTCGGTTTTGTCGGTTCGGTTTTTCTCGGTAAACTTCTGTTCGGTTTCGGTTTATGTTATTCCTCTTACTCGGTTTCGATTCGTGTTGAACTGATGCTCACCTCTATTTACCTTTTCTCTCTCTCACTACACCGTAATAAAATACTATCAAAAAAACTTCTTATATGTCCCTTTTTTCTTACAGAAATACATCAAACCCATCTTCATCTCTTTAACTACCGCGGCCGCCACCATTATCCTCCACATCTGTCGCCCTCCTTCATAACCAGCCGCCACCTCTGCTTATACCATCATTGTCGTTGCGGTCTGCGGCTGGTGTTCTTCTCCTACCATCACCAAACGCGACGCAAATCACCATATGCTCTTACATTGGTCATTAACCAATAGGGGCGGAGCCACCTTATAGGTAGTGGGGGAAAGGCCCCCAATAAAGCTTTACGAGAACAACTAAATCAATGAGAAAACTGGCTAATTTAGATGCGAAACATGATAGTGCCCTCAACACAGAAACTAAAGTGCCCTCTTCAAAAAAAGAATATCATTAATTTAATCTTGAAAGTATTCTTTTTACCAGTCATCGTTTTATGTTGTTACTTGGTAGAGATATGAAAAAGTGTTGGAAGGACAGGGAAGGGAAGAAAAAAGAGGTACTATTAAATATAATATAATATTTATTTAATGTGTACTTTAGTTACTCCACTTTGTTATTTTTAATATAGAAATTGTAATTTTTAATTTGTTACTGGTTGCTAGTTGCCTATTGCCTAGTTGTACTATTTACGAATATGTGTGGTAGCCTAGTAGGTTTTTTTTCTATTAATAATGCTTATCTTTTATAGTTCAATGTTATAAATTTCAATTTTGAGATTGCACTTCTTCTACGAAGAATTATCTCAAAGAATTATCTTATGAAAACATACATGTTATAGTTTATAAGCATATGTAAGCGATTTGTAGAGGGCTAGAGGTTACAAGTAAATTTATAAGCATGTGTAAACGATTAACCAACTCGACCCGTTCTAAATTATATTAAAAAAATTTACCCGTTATCGAATCGTTTTCGTCGGCTATTACCCCCTTCGATTAGAATTCCTGGCTCCACCACTGAACCAACTGTATAAACCCTAACGTATATTCATTCTTGATACATAAATTGAAATGGGCTTGTATTGAAAAACGTATATGGTAAACATTGACTAATGACTTGTTACTTTTTTTATTAAAGAAATGTTTTTGCTCTTAATTTTTTAAGACTTCTATATTTAGAAGGTCCTAAATGCATTATAAAGTAGTAAAAATTTCGCTTTTCATTTCTCAATAAACAAGCTTCCTAAACAGCCCATCTCTACTAACAATAGGAAACAATGATCAAATTTCTATAAGAACACATCACCATACTTAACGGAACAATTTCAAGCACAGGGGCAAAGCCTCCTTGTATGTTGATGAAACCCATCACAAGAAACTAAGAAAGCATAGACGTTCTTTCTGTAAACAAAATATGCACCCGGATTCAAACTCCTAGGTGCGTCTTCAACTACTTCAACAGGCTGATCCGCTTCAATACTCGCAAGACATAACCCTCTACATGTCATGTACTTTTGCATTACTTCACATTGATTAATTAGCACAAATTTACTTGGTGTACATGATTGTCCAACTATTTTACACATCGTATCAAACGACTCCCCTTGTTTACCAACAGGAACATTAATCCTAATTAACCGCCCTTAAATCTATAAATTAGTAACCGCAGCCGAAGTATCTGTCGGTTATGCAAAACAATCATGAAAAGCACTCAAATAAGAGTTTTCATGAACCACACTTTTAGAATTATGCCGACGTCTTCCTGTGCAATAATCAAATAAACTTGAATAAGCTATCGACGTTACCGGTTGTGCTATTTCTAACTTCATTATTTTGTTGGTGTGTGTTCTTTCAGGGTTTAAACAACATGAAACACAATATTCATAGGAGTTACAGGATTGTGAAACAAGATTGCAGCCTTGACAACATGGGAAGACGAAGAAGCGAGTGGCCAACGTTCAAAAAATTGAAACTTCAGGATGAGATTTGTAGTTTACCCTTTAGTAAATAACCCCATAAACAATCCTCAACTCAAAGATACAAAATTGACTATAAACACTATCAAAAGCTGCACTAAAAACAACATGCATGAGCTGCTACATGTGGCATGATTATGCTAAAAAAAAGTCTGCTGCTGTAAATAGCTCTACTAAAAAACTAACAACGTCGGTTTAGAGTTATCACAAAGAACACAACATCGTTAGTTCCACTTTGACGAGAGGGAAACACTCATAGTCTATCATAAAAACCAGCCCTACTGAACCTAGACATCTTGATGATGTAACTCCAATCTCTAATGCCAAAAATCAATTGTACTTCAACTGCTACTGAATTTGCAATTAAGAAAATGGCATAAGACTCGACTAAACTCTACATCATCTTAGATTCAAACACATGTTAGTTACATATCTGATAATCTACAACATGAACCAAGAATTCAGTCACAAATTGATTGAACTCATTTATTTACCCATTCATCACATGTATCTACTATAACAGATAAGAATAACGCATTGAGCAAGTCAAACAGGTTGATCATCAACTACAATGATTTCATGTGCTTATAACTTTCTATATCTTTTACCTGTTAAACTCATGCCTTGGAGTAATGCAGTCCCATTTGAACCCATGCCTTGAAGTCACCCATTTAATCTCTTACCTAACCCAACCACCCACTTTGCCACCTCTATTTATAACTATTTAATCATCTTTTATCACCCCCAAATACTTCTCTATCTCTATATTCTTACTATCTCTCAAATTTGTTTAGGATTCCCAGACTTTGCTGCTAAAGATAAACTGATTTGAGATAATTTGTAGATACATCAACTATCACCCCTTAATATGTAAAGACAATGGACAACATTCATATTATGATCAATTATTTCCTTGCCACAAACTACTGGTTGTAGATCTCAAAACACGTTAAGCAGAGATAAAGAGTAGCAAAGAAAAAAATTCAGTGCATTGAGTCATGCAAAGATTGTAAGATTATCATTGAGCTTATTTAATTGATAAAAAGTAAGCTCATTATACATGTAGAATTATCAAAGAATGTTTCATTAAACATGTAGAATGCAGTTTAGTGAAGGAGACTGAGGACAACATAATCTACCTAGCTATTGACCGCATATTAGTCCTAGGAAACTTGGATGTTGCAACGGTGCTACTACTTCTCCGGTGGTTTGCTGCTACATGGCACACCCTGCCACCATATCCGGATGGATTCTGAACCCCACTTCCATAAAGCCAAGAGTGTTGCTATTTCCTCCTACAAATCCTCCTACACACACAATAATATTTAATGTTTTTTCTCTACTCATTATCTCTCCGCATCCAAACTGTCGGTTCTGACACTTGTCAGGATCTTGTGAGTAAGAGTAGGAGGATTTGTAGGCATATCAAATAGGAGGAAATATCATTTTCCTAAAGGCAATGTGTCTTGGTAGTTTCATCACCTTCCAAAACGGTAGACTTAGATTGCTTGCTCATGTTCTTTTTGTCTTCTTTAATCATACGAATCAGATATAAATCTAGATTTATTGAAAGAGGATTCCTAAAAGTAACATATGCCTTTTTGTAGGTTTTGCAATCAAAGGTCCACCTCTCTTCTTCCTTTTCTCATCCATGTTGAGGGTTTTAACCTCATCTACTTCAATCTATATAGTGACTCCAAAACCCTCTTGATTTTAATCTAAAATCAAAAGCACAAACTTATTAGCTAGATCAAACATACAACAAAAATATGTGTGCCAGTAAGTACCTTTGAAGCAAAAGGGATGGTTTTGATGGGGATTTTAGTGCTGTTAAAGAAAGAAGTGGGCATCAAAAGTTTAATTGGTATATTAGCAAAGTTGACCACTTTTCTTCCCAATCTACTTCCTATGTTTTAAGCTAAAATACCTACAAAACTGAATCAAATTTATTAGAACACTAACAACTATTCCTTCTAAAACCCTGGCGATGCAGAGAACCCTAAGGGTATGTTTGGCGACACCTAGTAGTAGCAGTAAGCAGTAGCAGTAGCAAAGAGCAATAAGCAGGAACAATAAGCAGGAGTAGTAAGTAGGAGCAGTTTGTTTAAAAAGATGTTTGGTAACGTAGCTGTAAGCTGTAACTAAAAAGTGTAAAATTATAGAAAAGGGCAAATAACCTAATTAAAGAAATTATAAATTTTATATTTAAGGGCATAAATGTAATTTTATAACAAACTGCTTGGAGCAGTTCTGAAATGCTTCTTGAAGAAGCATTTGAGATTGGAGCAGTTAAACAATATTCAAACGCTTGTTGAGGTGTTGCCAAACAAGCTTTTCATCTAAAATGCTTACCGCTTGCAGCTAGCCGCTTGTCGCTCCTAAACGCTTGTTGCCAAACACAACCTAAATACGGAAAATCAACAAAGAACAATATTGGTAACTAAATAGGTGAGCTGGGCCACAGTGGATGTCACTTTAAAATGGGTTACAATCCAATTGGCCTAGTCAAATGGCTAATCTTTATAAACAGATAAAAACAGATAATGGGTCAAACAGGTCGGGTCTCGTTGCCCTTTGGCTTTAAATTGTCCAATGTTTTGAAACCTTTCATTAAATCCAATATAATAAATGCAATCATAAATTTTGTTACATTAAACAAGTTTGTTTGCCCACGCTCTGCTGCAGGATATTGGGCGGGCAGCAGTGGGGGGCAAGTGTTTGTCTAAATTGTAGCAATATGAGAAATCAAAAACCGCTAATTATGGTCACATTTGTAATCGTCAGGAGATAAAAGTTATACATCAAAGCTTAGTAGAGGCGAGTATAGTTAAAGTTACAAAACCTTATTGTATTGAATCTTGATTGTGTCTAGTGTTGTTTGTGCAAGTTTAGGAAACCGTTGTTTAGGCTAAATAACAAAATTTCTACTATTTCTGCTAGCACCACATTCTTGTCACCTACCATGTGTTATTTAACTACTTCTCATGACAATTTTGGATGATATGAGGATGTTAATTGCCTTGGTGTACATCGAGTCCTCAACATGATCAGCTAACTTTAGTGTTTTCTGTTCTGAGCTTATGTTGCGTTTTTGTCTCAAATGCTTCCTAGCTGATTTTGGGAGGCCCTGTTTGTTAGAATGACCCATTTTGTGAGTTCCTGGACATGCCTTACACGACTCTTGTGTGGGACTCAAGTGACCCACATGCAAAAAAATAGTTTAAGAAGCTTTACATGAAGCTTAGCTATTGAATCTGAGTTCCAAAAAAATTAGTTTACATGTTTACTTAGCTTCCTTTTAGTCTTTTCTTTATCTTACACATTTGACCCACGTAACATGTATCAACTATTTCCTTAGTAAATTAGTCAAAACAGCTATGTCAACCACACATGATAGGAAGGTTCATTTAGGAGTCAGGACTATGCCCCAATGTATGGGGAAAGTGAATCAAAAACACCACCTAAATTTGAAGTGAAGGTTTGGTTTGAGAATGTCAAATCAATTTGTTTTTGTGTCTAAAAGCTGTTGTGTTCCGTAAAATAAGGCATACACATATTGAGTACTTTCGATAAAAAAGAAGTACCTGAAAAGAAGATGAAGTTTCAGTCGGACGCATGAAGCTTCAGTAGCTTATTCATGTTCAACTTCTAATTAATCCATTTCCAATGCATATGGGTGCTTTTATCTTATTCTCCGTTAATACCTATATCAGTTGTAATTTAGGAATGTTTAGTATAACTAAAACCACCGATCATATTCTGTCTATAGCAATCAACCAATGGAAAAACTGATTGAAATACAGCATGGGACCCATAGCTGAATGGTTTTCTCAAAGCAAAGCTAACAAAAAAACTTCATTGGCAATCTCATATATAGACATGAAGTCATTAACATACATGCGTAAAAAAACTCGAAACATAACGCAATATGAGAATTGTAGCTCAAATAAAAGTGCCAAAAAAATTATATTAACATTCTCTGATTCCGTTAAATAAAAGAAGCGAACCTTTTGGATATGGTTAGGTTGAATTAATTATTCATGATAGTTCAAATCCTAAAAATTTCTTTTGGGTGTACTTAAATCCAGATTAGATCATTAGTATATACATATACATGCAAAATATTTTGGAGAATTTTGGTGAGCCATGCATTTCCGTGACGGAACTCTTTAAGCTATGTTCGTGTCTCGCTATGTCTATGTCTTGAGCCCCGTGGAAATGGAAATTAAATTTCATAACAATTGCTAGAGTGGGACACTTTATATGTCTTAAAAGCCACTGAGAATTGTTGTCATTACTGTATAGTGATGGTTTAAATTGTAAACATAGTTGTGTAAATTGGATTAGAACATTAGGTAGATTTCATTATGAATCCTTCAAATATGGATTACCATGGGAGTTTTCCTTGGGATCCAGTGTGAATATGTACATCTAATTGGTAATTAATATATTTCACACGTATACCAACTATTATATGATTTTAGAGCTGGTCATAATCTTCTTTAGCATACCATTGGTAAAGATTTTCATCATTTAAAGCTGTATTTCTTAAGTTTTTTATGATTTTCTAGATTTAAAAACTCTATTTCAGTTTTATCTAATTTTCAGTTAAGAATAGCACGACTTCATAATCAGGATATGTAAAAATTGGCAGAACTTGCCAATAATACACGTTATTAGTTGGATGCAAGAGAAAATACTCAAAAAAACATTTAATTCAAGATACACATGTTTTAGTATAATTTGCTAGAATATATATAAATGTTTTAAATATCTTAATAAAAATGTGTATGACATCATTAGTTTTTCCAAATAAGTACCCAATTTTTATTTAGGAACCTTAGTCCCAATTTCCTAAGTAGTTGAAAGCCAACCTAATTAATCTTTATTTAAGTGTATGAACTTGTTTGGCAAATATTTAGCCCAATGTGGATACATACACATAAGACATAAACATGTTGAAGAAAACTAGGAAGAAGATAGAGAAAGAACCTTGTTTCGGGTAAAGAGCACGAGTAGATTGAACTTCTATTCTTGAGCAAGACACTTTAGCTGATAGCAGTAACATTTCTTTTCATTTTTATCCAGATAAGACCACTATCAATAAATTAATATGTAAGTAATTGTTTAAAAGTTCTGTAGTACTTCTCTATTAAAACGTGAAACTGTGTTTCTAGGCTGCACAACAGCTGCGTATGAGATATAAGTATACCTTTTGAGCAGTGTCATAGTTGAACTAGAAAAATATTAAGAAATGAGTATAGATTCTTCTTCATTGTCCACTTTTCAGTACCATTTGACAATTTGAGTATGCCTGAATCTGATAAGTTTTTTTTGTATCCTCTACCTTGTCATGCTCTAACATTGGATCTTCCACCTATCAAAATTAAACATATATTAGACATTAATTGGCCATTCTTGTCCCAACCTCCGTTTCAAAAGGCGATGAAGTGAAAGCTGTGGGAAACCCATTATCATGATTAATGATAATTAGTCTTTTTTAATTTGGAATGAAGATAATGTAAATAATTAAATTAGAGCAAAAACAACATTGGCTATCATTAGTTTAATACTTTCTGTTGTAATCTATCTTTTATCCATAGTTAAAGTTTCATGTAATTTGTGTATTTTATGAAAATCAAAATAAAACCAGCAGGTAGCACGTCAACCCAACCCGCCTGTCCCATTTTGACCCCAAAAAAGTATTTTATTTTTGAGATGACCTGCTTTGACCAAAACAATTATTTACGTGTTCCTGACCCAACCTGATCTTGTTAACTGGTATTTATTAGCTTACATATAACAATTTACCAAGAAATGAACAAAACCATACCATAGCAGTAATGACAGTAGTCCTTTTAGACTCGATGTAAATGAGCCTACATCCCGACTAAGTAGGACCCAAAAAAACATTCTGCAAACAAAAAAACAAAATATTTTAGCCATTGGGAAGATCCCACTTATGAATTAAAGTTGGAAAATGCAATTAAACAAAAACCAATCAATAAACTCCCAGATTCTTTGAGACAGTGAGGCGAGAGAGAAGAAGAATGGGAGAGATCTTGGCGGTGTTGGAAGTTTTGTGTGTGGGAGAGATCTTTGAGGTGGATGGCATATTTGATGGCATGTGTTCTCCCAAAGCTAACACGTAGTGTATAGAGAACGGATACTAACCGGGTTGGACCGAAGCGGATTTTAGGCAGGTTTGCAGCGGGTTTTAGGCGGGTTAACAAAAATAAACTTATTAAACTATTACCCAAATTAGGCTCCCACCCCGTGAACACATCCCCTAAACACGTCCGCTGAACACACTCCCTAAACACACCTGTTGAATGAATACACCCAATCAGTTTTGGAACATCAAATACACATTCTTAAAGCTTACCTACTGTAAGATTATATTCATGTGTCCCATGACATAAAGTCCTGAATTTGATCATCTTAGGCGTGAACAAAAATAGAGGAGCATCAATCAAGTGAAGCGCGGTCAACTGTAAAAGAAGCTATCAGATAGTGTTAGCACACTTGCAGTAAATGTGTATATGTGAGTATTTACTTTAAGGGAAAGGCGCAAAGAAAAAAGAGTTCGCAATTCAAACTGATTACACCATTTGACGTACACCATTTGGCTTGGAACATACAAAAAATGGTTGTCTATATGTTCTGCTTAACAGCCTCAACTTCGAAAATGATCCACAATACCTGATGTGATCCAGCGTCTTAAAACATTAATCCAAGCACCCCCTTAAATTTGTATAGGAACATATTCTATGTTATGTGTTGACCAATTCATCTTTAATGCATATTTGCCAATCCATATATTAGTATGCTATCTTTTGACGTTTAGTCTTCTCGAAAAATTTTATAGGCGTTCACGCCGCATTGCACATTCAATAATATTGCCAAAATATACCATTTTCAATCACTTGGTTTATGGCCTAAAGATACAGTTTTGGTAACCAAACATGAAAAACAAAAGCCGACGTTCATTAGAGTGTGTATTTTGGAGGTGCTAGTAATAGATTCTTTCGCACGCTTATGAGCTTATTTGAATTTAAAGAAACTCATAAGCTCACTATTACCAGTGTTTCCAATAAGCCCGTAAGCATGCAAAATAATTGAATTCAAACCCCCCCTGAATGTGCTTATCTGAGATAATTATAACCCCGTTATTTCTTTTAACGTGCGAGTATTATTAGATTTTCTTATAGAAAATATGATATTTTAACTGCATAAAGGAGAGTGAAAAGTGAGTAAGTAGTACCTAAAGCTATAGGCAAAGATTTTCTTTGTTGGTCAATCGTATTTTTCCTAAAATTGCACACAAAATAACATGAATAATATTAAGTGAAGCAGTAATTAACAAAAGGAAGAAGCATGTGATTTTGTAAGTGTACCTGTTAAAAAGGCCAACTTTTTTTCACCCTCGACAACAGGTTTAAACTAAGGAGGGTAATTCACCACCCTCCCCATTAAGCATCCCTCATGATAATGCCATATAATGTTATTTAATTCCCACTACCCATTAGCTACAATACGAAACACGGGCAAAGCACCATTAGCACGTATGCCTCTACCGACAATAAAACCACACTCAAAATAAGAGTAATGGGTACAAATAAAAATATACTAAACGCTAGCTGCTGCTACTTTCATGTATACTATAGCAATATAATGTTATATATATTTTATTCCGTAACTAAAACCTGTGGATTTTGAATTCTAGATAAAAATTCTTGGTACACCATGTTTTTGGTGCGACACATGATCAATGAAAGTTCATAAAATATTCTTGACAACCTAAATAGTTCTAATGCAATTCCTTTTACTGATGCAATAAAATCACTGCAGCTTGAATAACACCTTTATCTTTATGCCACACTTGTCAGAATGCAAGAAGCTTGACATAAGCACAATTATACCCACTATTAAATAATGCAAGCTTGTTTTATCTTGGAATAGATTTTTTAAATTTGTTTTGATAAAAATAATATCCTTATAAATATCAGCTTGACTTGTTATGTGTTTTCTAAAATTTTGATCCAATCAAGGTGGGAAAAGGTTTGACACATTTGCAGACGTGACTATATGTTAGGAACCATACCTGGCGGACAACACCTGATGTCACTTCAGATGAGCTAATATCAGGATAAGGCATGTCACATCAAGATAATTCAACCTAAAAACTATTGAAAATCAAACCTTTTTAGTCACCTGCCTATTATTATTGTTAGCCATCTTCTGATTTGCCGAGTCTACATGAAAACTGAAATACTTTTATGAGCACATTTTTATGACGGCTAGTACATGCTTACATCAATTAGGCAGATAAGCAAACAAATCAATCAAGGCCAAACACCCTATTTACCTTTAGAAATATGCATATAAGCAGATGTAACACCCCCAAAATTGGGTCGCAGCGGAATAAGGGTCCGGGGCGTGTTACTTCTCAGATCAATAACACAAGATATATATAGAACGACCAAAAAGTCGTTTTAAAACTGATACATTGGATTTAACAAATATTTGATACAAATAGCCCGAAGCTTTAACTTGTTCCTTGTTATTATTACAAAGATACTGGTTCACAACACATGAGTTTTCCAAAACATAATACAACCATATCTTTAGCATGACATCCCAAAAAGTAAATCACCAATGTATCCCTTGCACCTCGTGCTTACTGATCCCCTGAAAAACATTGCTTTAAAACGTCAACAATAATGTT
>BQNB010102869.1:0-24151 GCA_026074375.1 Tanacetum coccineum | reverse complement strand
ATCAAAAAAATTACTGAGATAAAAAATGAACACTTATCTTTCTTGATTTAGGGAACTCGATCACCACCAAAAACATTGAATCGCCTCTATCTTTTTCCTCATCTATTATTGTTGAGTGTTTCCACAACTCACTCCTGTTGGATTATGTGAGTTAGACTAGCTCTAATACAACTAGAAATGTATAAGCCTATTAGGGGCACACACGTTAAACAATTAGAGTGTGTTTTAACTTTACGAACGTTTCTAATGTAAACCAAAAAAGAATAAAAACTTGACTAGGACCCATTGATGTTCTATGGATTGTAACCGCTTAATGATGAGGAATTAAGTGTGATAATGAGACTTAATGATAAGGAGTTATAAGTGATAATGAGACTTAATGATGAGGAGTTATAAGTGATAATGAGACTTGATGATGAGGAGTTATGAGTCATAATGAGGCTTAAAGATTGAGGTTTTTTTCTTATCATGAGAGGGGGTTTAGAGGCTATAAATACTCTACCCCTTAGCTTTTTTGAAAAGGAAGAACAAGCCTCAAACACTCCAAAATCAGATACATCTCCTCCCTCTCCATTAAATCAGCCGAATAACCAAAACCCTAATTAGGGTTCTTTGATTTTTGGTTCTGCTCAATTTCAATAATCCTTTAAGGGTTTTTCAAGTGTGATTTGATCCCACAAGGTTCTCAGCAGGTCCAAGGGTTTGGTTTACTAGTTGTCAAGGTGTGACAACAATTAGAAACACATAGGGGTGTTTGGTATACAAGTGTTGTTTGGACTAGCATCCGGGCGCATTCGTTGAATGTGTTTGTGTGAGCACTCATAGAGGTGACATCTTAGTCACTTTGTATCATTACATTTGCCGTTGACTTCAAGGGTTTGTTTTCTATGTTTCTTTTGTTTATTTATTATGTGGTTAATCATATACACCTTACTTGATCTATATCCGCTGCGTACTCGTAGTGTTAATGGTTAACATAGTTCTTAAATCCTAACGGCGGTATCAGAGTTAAATCGTTTAGTGTTTTATGGGTTACACACATAATTAAACACGCTAAGGCTGCATGAAATTGGTTTATTTATTATTTTATTGGAAAATCATGGCAATTATATGCAATACTTGCCATAAATTATGAATAAACACCTAGAATCAACATGAATGTTAAAATGATAAAAAAAAGAATAGATTAAAATTAAATGTTAATTAAGCTGCCATGTTATTCTATTCTTTGTTTTATCTCGGACTTAAGACTTACGTAATCGTGTTATATGATGGATGTGGCGATCTAGGTACTTTAGCAGAAAACCTAGTGAGAGTCTTATGGTCTCCAATTAGGGAAGACACTTCTGAGAACTCGAGGCATTATATGATTTACTGCTTTCTATATAAGAGTTTGTCTTCCATTTTACTCCAATTTTCTGTCTGTTTTAATTGCTTATATGTGATATGCCATGTGATGCTTAATATTTGCAATATAGACTTTATAAAACTCTTAAAAACGAACTTACACTTATAGAGAAACTTGGATTGAACATGTATAAAATTAAGCATACTCCTTGTGACTTGTTATGTGTTATTTGTGAAACGGGGGGTTTTTGGACAAATTTAATACGGACATTAAACTATGAAATTTGATTTCTTGTGAACTTTTAGTTTTTATGTGCGCAGTATGGGGTTGAATTGATCTTTAATCTTATCCCGCCCCACTACATGCTTCGGCATATGAGGGAATTATTAGAATTAATTGTGTTTTCGGACGCAAGTAGGAGTACAATATAAGGTTTGATCAATTTGTAATCCCACCATATTGGCAACTATAAAACTAATGTTAACAAAAGGGGTTTCTTAACATATAATAGCATCATTAGTAAAATGGAAGTACGGCTCACCCATTATGGACAAACCACAAGAGAAGTTAAAGGCGGGTGGAAGTAAGATTCCCCAAATGAAGTCAGGTTTTTAATACGCTTCGCACTGACCTGTTTCTCCGCTTCTTTGTGCGTCAAAAATGGAGCTACCAAGAAAATTTGACAAAATGATGTCTATACAAAAAAGGTTAACAAAATATTTTCTTAACTTTGTGCTACAAGTTGTTTTGCATGCTTCTTGTACATGATTTTGTCACATTTATGTGTATACCCTTATGTGAAATTTTAAGTCTATGTCAGCCAAAACTAGAACACGTGCATTTGGATTGTCTTCTCTGGTCAGACCTCAGGGCCTTTCTAACCCATGGCGATTTTTTTCCATTGGTCAGACCTTTGTCAATTTTCGCACGTTCTTTTTTGGTGGACTTAAATCGAGTTACCTGGTCAGACCTCGGATCCGAGGCATAAGATGAGACCAAATATGCTTTTGACATTACTATAAGAGTTACTACTATCACTAGTCTTATAAATCTAAGAGTTGCATTCTTTGCAATTAACGCTCGTCGCTTACCTCTTGCCCCACTTGTTTACACGTTGGTCATACCTCCGGTAATAAGTGGGAGGTCAAGTTGGATCTTAGTCTTATTAGTAATTGATTGAGTAGTTAATTCTTTTAAGAATTTAATTATCGACAATACTAATATTTGAATTTTTTTCTAATTGTAGATGACAACTTCGTCACCTAACAATTCGGTCTTCAGGGGTTTCTTCGAGAAATAAAAACTGACTGGACCCAATTTTATTGATTGGTATTGACAACTTAGGATTGTACTATCAATTAAGGATAAGTTAAATTACCTAGAGCAGCCACTTACTCCTGCTCCTGTAGCTCCAGAGGGTCAGCAAGTTACTCCTGAAATCATTGCAGCTCATAATGCATGGATTAAAGGATCAAAAGAGATTGATGGACTCATGCTCATGACCATGGAACCAGAGAACCAACGAAATATGGAAAACCTCCATGCTAATGACATGCTAAAGGAGTTAAAAACTCTGTTTGCTCAACAAGCAGAGCAGGAGCTTCTTCAGACTACGCGAGATTTTCATTCTTGCAAGCAGGAAGAAGGGTAGTCTGTCAGCTCTTACGTTTTGAAAATGAAGAGCTATATAGACAATCTAGAGCATTTGGGGCACCCCATGACACTTGGCCTTGCAGTGAATCTGATTTTAATCTGTCTACTTAAGGAATTTGATGGTTCTGTGCAGAATTATAATATGCACAGCTTGAGGAAGACAGTTAATTAGTTGCATGCTATGCTAAAGCTTCATGAGCAAACTCTGCCAAAAAACAATGCTCCTGCTCTTCATGCTATTCGAGCAGGTAAAGTCCAGAAAGTGAACAAGCACAAAAAACCGCAACCCTAAATGCCTGCTAGGGGACATAATTAAGGGAAGGGGAAAAATAAGCTCGCTTATGCTCCCAAGCCCAAGATTCCCCCTCCACCCAAGAGGGAAGATCCCGTAAAGGACTCAATCTATTATGAGTATGGTGAGACAGGACATTGGAAGATGAACTGTCCTTAGTATTTAGCTGAGTTACTAAAGAAGAAAAAGAACACAGCCTCTGGAGCTGGTGGTTCAGGTATCTTCACTATAGAACTCAATACTTTCCTTAATAGATCATGGATCTATAACACTGGTTGTGGTGCTCATATTTGTAATACAACAAAGGGTCTAAGGGCAAGTAGGAAACTGAAGTTGGGGGCTCTTAGCTTGTACGTGGGCAATGGTTAATGTGAAGCTGTTGAAGCAATTGGCGTTTTTCATTTATCTCTCCCGAGTGGATTAGTTATTTTTTTGAACAATTGTCATTATGCTCCCTCTATTACTAGAGGAGTAATTTCAGTTTCCCGTTTGTACGAAGACGGTTTTATTAACTGCTTCATGAATAATACAATTCAAGTTTCTAGGAATAACATGGTTTATTTTAGTGCTATCCAAAGAGATGGTATTTTTGAAATTTATCTGTCTAGTTCTTATACAATTGATAGTTCTATATATGCTATAAGCAACAAAAGATCCAAGATAGACTTGGACTCTACTCTCTTGTGGCATTGTGGTCTTGGACACATTAGCAAGAAATGCATTGAGAAGTTGCAACATGATGGACTTCTCAATTCAACTGACCTTAGGGCTTTTGAAAAATGCGTTTCTTGTATGTCTAGAAAGATGGTAAGAAAACCTTACACACATCATGTAGAAAGGGCCAAAGACTTACTTGGACTAATACACACCGATGTATGTGGCCCATTTAACATCATGTCAAGACAAGGAGCAAGCTACTTCGTCACTTTCACTGACGACTTTAGTCGTTATGGTTATGTTTACTTGTTAAAGCATAAACATGAAGTATTTGAAACTTTCAAAGTGTTTCAAAAGAAAGTAGAAAATCAACTCGGTAAGACCATAAAATCCCTACGTTCTGATCGAGGGGGTGAATATATGAGTCAAGAGTTTTTGGATCATCTAAAGGGTCATGGGATTATCGCCTATCGTACTCCTCCTTACACTCCACAACACAATGGTATGTCGAAGAGGAGAAATAGAACTCTAGTTAGGTTTCGATCCATTGATGAGTCATACAACTCTTCCAAAGTTTTTTTGGGATTCGCCCTTTAAGACTGTTGCACCTTTTCTCTATATGGTACCTACATAAGAAAGGTTGAATAGACACCTTACGGAAGGTATGGCAGGGCAAGCCCTAAGTTGTCTTACTTAAAAGTCTGGGGTTGTGAGGCCCTTGTTTAGCGAGATACTCTCACCCATCCTGACAAAATTAGAAAACCCAGGTCTATTCAGAGTATCTTCGTAGGATACACCAAAGAAAAACAATGGTATATTCTTTCTATACCCGCCCGAGAACAAAGTCCTTGATGCTCGGGAATGCTGATTCCCGTTTAGGGAGAATAGTCTTATAACTCAAAAAGAAAGTGGGAGTCTAAAAGATCTTGAAATTATTCAAGAAGAAGATACGCATCCTTCTATAGACACTAGCTTAAATCATGAAGATGATGATCTAGAAATAGATGAACCTCATAGTGATATCATTCGCATTCGTAGGTCCACTAGGACACGCCGTCCACAGATCGCGTGTGCTTTTTTTTTTTTGTGTTTATACATCGATGCTGAGGAACATGAGTTAGGGGATCTCAGTGAACCCGCTAACTATAAAGCTGCATTGTTAGACCATGAGTCTGATAAATGGCTTAATGCTATGAATGTGGAAATGCAATCCATGAAAGACAACAAAGTTTGGGTCTTAGTTGAACTTCCTCCTAATGGCAAAACCGTTGGTAGCGAGTGGCTCTTTAAGAAAAAGACCAACATGGATGGAGCTGTATACACCTATAAAGCTTGTCTTGTGGCGAAGGGCTATACTCAAACCACAGGGTTTGATTATGAGGAAACCTTCTCTCCTGTTGCAGACATAAGAGCTATTAGGATTCTTATAGCCATAGCCGCGTACTATGACTATGTGATTTAGCAAATGAATGTCAAAACTTCCTTCCTCAATGGATATCTCAATGAAGAGGTTTACATGGAGCAACCTGAAGGTTTTGTCAATCCTAAATATCCAAACCGAGTATGCAAGTTGAAACGTTTCATTTATGGGCTTAAGCAAGCATCAAGGCAATGTAATAAGCGTTTTGATGATCAAATAAAGAAATATGGTTTCAGTCAAAATGCTGATGAGCCATGTGTATATCTAAAAGCTAGTAGGAGTGATGTTACTTTCCTAATCTTGTATGTCGATGACATATTAATCATGGGAAACAACATTCCAATGTTACAAGATGTAAAATCCTACATTGGAAGATGTTTTGCCATGAAAGATTTAGGTGAAGCCGCATATATTCTTGGAATCAAGATCTACAAAGATAGATCATGAAGGTTGATTGGCTTATGTCAAAGTGCTTATATCGAGAAAATCTTAAAGCGATTTCACATGGAGAATTCCAAACGTGGAAGTATCCCCATGCAAGAAAAGCTTAGATTGAGTAAATCACAAGGTGCCTCTACACCTGCTGAGTTGAAGCGCATGCAAAATGTTCCATATGCCTCGGCTGTGGGTTCTATTATGTATGATGTGAGATGTACTCGCCCTAATGTTGCATTCGCTTAGAACATAACAAGCCGATTCCAACAGAATCCAGGTGATCTTCACTGGACTACTGTTAAGAACATTCTGAAGTATCTCAGGAATACTAAGGACATGTTTCTAGTTTACGGAGGTGATCTAAAACGAGAGCTCAGGGTTTCTTGCTACACTGATGCTGGATATCTGACGGATGCTGATGACCTCAAGTCTCAGACTAGATATGTGTTCGTTTTGAATGGAGGTGATGTTGATTGGAAGAGTGCCAAGCAAAGCATTTTCG
Organism: Tanacetum coccineum; assembly: GCA_026074375.1. NCBI lineage: Eukaryota > Viridiplantae > Streptophyta > Magnoliopsida > Asterales > Asteraceae > Tanacetum > Tanacetum coccineum. The sequence goes on along the minus strand of BQNB010102869.1, from coordinate 17,844 downwards.
CTACTTCATCTGCAGAAGCTGAGTATATTGCTGCTTTTGATGCTTCTAAGGAAGCTGTTTGGGTTAGGAAATTCATTTCTGGGCTTGGTGTTGTTCCCACAATTGAAAAACCCATAAGTATGTATTGTGATAATACTGGAGCAATTACCATAGCTAATGAATCTGGAATCACTAAAGGTGCTAGACATTTCCGTGCCAAAGTTCACTACCTTCGTGATGTTTTTGTATTTGGTGAAATATAGTTGAAAAAGTTACACACAGATGACAACTTAGACTGATCCTTTTACAAAGCTGTTGGCTTTTCCAAAGCATTCAGAACTTACTAGGAATCATTGGGTATGCTTCCAGCTTTAGTAGTTTAATGTTTAAATTTGTGTTAAATTTGTTATTTTGGATTAATTGGGATTGTAAAGACAATTTATTTTCTGATGAATTAAAGACACGAGGTATTTGTTATCATTCAATATAAAAAAATTGTTGTCCTAATATTTGCTTATTTAATCCTTGAATGATTTTATCATTCTACATAAGTCCATTGTCGGTTAACAATATGGGAGTATTTGTTACATAAGGCAAATTGAGTGTTGGTTTGTATTTTTTGATTATGAAAGGTTCCCATTCAACACTCATTATGCCACTCACAAGGGTATGCGTTAGATTAGACAACCCCACCTTCGAATGTTTACTTTAGGGATCCTGTTTGATCATAAGTAAAATTTGGAAATGGTTAGTTAAGTCATCCTTCAGACTTGAGAATATACAAACAAGTTTTGGTATGTTTGGATACTCCTTTTTAATTCCTATGTCAAACGCTGTCCTTGAAATGGTCGTTATGTAAAAGATTATTATTGGTAGTGATGTGACAAGAAGCATTCACAACACTTGTATTCAACAAAGAATTTGTTCCTCCCACTTGTTTATGTGCAGAGAAAAATACCTGGGCGCCTCTCCAGAATTAATCGATAATTGTTTGGCCGAACCCAAAGGGTAATGCAAGAATATTCTTGATTACAAATTTGTATATTATGAATTGAATTCTATAACGAGAATCTGAAATGGTTAAAAACTATATGGAATGAGTTAGGATCATATCTCCATGGTTTAAACGGTATTTGAACAAAGGGACTGATTATAGCAAGAGATAAAAATAACCATGCTACTAGAATGTTTATGAAACATTGATCTCAAACACTCTAGTTTTAAAAACGATTGTGAGTGTTAGCTAGACGTTTCCGTTCGTTAGTGTATGGGCTATTGCTACTCCAAATCACTAAGTGAGTTGTTGGTTTTGTTAGTTGGATACGCGATCAACAACTTAGGAGTGTGTGAGCCTATTGGGGCACACACGATAAACATTTAGAGTCACTTGATAATTACGCAAATTGGCTTTTATTTGAAAACCTGATTCGGACAATAAATGAATAAAGAATGTACTTTATATTTCCTTTTTGGCTAGCCGGCTAGAAAGGATTAGAAGGTTCTTGGAGATGTCTTGGTTCATTGAATGTTGGAGATTAGGAAAAGGAATGCAAGATTAGCTTTAAGAGGTGTTATGATAAGGATAAAAGTTAAGTTTTGATCCTTATCAAGAGTAGGGCTTAGAGGCTTTATAAACCCCTTCACCCTAGCTCTTGTGGTATGAAATAACACAGAAAAACACGCACCAAAATTCTGCCTTTCCTCTCTCCTTCTTCAAAACAGTCGAAATCAAACCCTATCCAAAAAACAGTCTTTTATTTCGGTTAAGTGCTAAAACCAGTTTTCTATTTCGGTTGATGGTTATTGGGGTCTTTTTCATTAGAGATTCGAATCCCAAAGATCACTTCCATAGTAGCACGAGCAGGTTTCTCGTCACTTGGTTTATATATTTCAAGGTGCCCCCCCTCCCACCCGCGACCTCGTTGGATTCAAGCTTAGGGTTTGTGGAACTCTTAATGCTGTTGTACTGTTAGCAGGGATACAAACGAATTGGTTCAACCCTTATTGATTTCATTCTGTATTGCGGTTTATTCACAAGAGTGGTTTAGATGATAGTTTTTCAGAAGCATTTGGTTTACATTGTTATTTGGATATACGTGAGTGGTTTGGACTAGCATGGGCGTTGATTGTTTCGTGTTTGGTGTGACTCATAGAGGTGGCCATTTAGTCACTCGTTTCTTATTCTCGGTTTATATTATTTGCTGGTGTCTACAAGGGTATGTTCCTATTTATTCTTTTACATTCCTTATGCGTTTAATGTATGTTAATTATATATGCTAGACTCGATCTATCCGCTGCGTACTCGTAAGAGTTAAATTGGTTAACTTGATTGTTAAATTCCAACAGGTTCTTGGTCTCGAGCAAATGGAAGCCTCCTACACTAGTATACTGCATACAATGGTTAACACATCGACTCAATGCGACATTTTAAGTGATATGTATGATTAGTTGATCGTTATACGTACACTTTAAGTGTTCGGATGTTGTAACACATGATCGAGTTTATATATTTCATTTTTGAATTGAATATGCAACTTTAGTTAACTATACTTGGTATTCTTGGATTCCATTATTTGACATGCATGGAATAAAATGCCCTCTCGAACATTAGCCAACTAAATAAATATCTGGATATCGAATGTACCTTTCTCCACCTTTTAGCTTATAGCATGTATCTTTGTTTTATTTTTCCAAAAAAATAAATATATATTCAATCTTAAGTTTCTAATATAAGTTGTTAATATTATAGTTGGGAATGAGTTAACAAAGAGAATATATACCCGAGGATCAAAGTGAGAAACATAGGGTGCGTTTAGTTGGGAGGAAAGCACTTTTGTTTTCACAAAATGTTTTTTGAAAAAAAAAAGATCGCGTTCAAATCATTTTTTACTTCAAATTTCTACCAAAACAATTAAAAACATGGCATTTCTTACTTAACAGGGAACTACAAAACAAATTTTAAATTGTCTTTCCTTGTTTTGTTTTGTAATCCTCTTGTTTTCTTGATATGGAAACCAATATACACATGAACGCATTTTTTTTATGTTTTTTGAAAAATCAAATCTAAACTTTTTTTAATAATTTTTAAAACACAAAAATTAAATTTTTTTTTCTCAAACTAAACGCATAACCAGAGAGTTTCCCTTTTTTTTTGGACAACGGATTTTTAAGAAAACATAGCAAGGATATAGAATCTACAGAGAAATCAAAGAGGGTTTTTTAAGCCATCATCCCACTGAACGAAGCTTTATATCTGACTTACACCAATAAAAGATATGAAACTTAACATCATCAAAAATAATCGCCTTTTGAAGGTTTCTTCTCCTCAATAGAAGTCTTTGTTTGATAAGATCCAAGCAAGCCACCCAAACCAAAAAATGACACCTTGGTTCATCATCTTAACTTTAGATGAGACGTAAAGATGCCATCCAGTTGATCCATTCAATGAAGAGGTAACGTCAATACCGATATTCGGATATCCACCAAGAACAATTTTTTGCGCGCTATTTGTCCTACTAAAACAACACAAAAAAAAGATTTGTCCGTAGATTCAACCCCCCTTTCACAATATGAGACAATGGATAGAATCGATCTCTATACCTTACTGCGATTATTGATTTTCGTAGGAGCGCTTTCAATTGATTTTCCAAAGCTAGATTTATTCACTTTATCGGTGACACTTTTAATCACCAAAGAGTTTTAGAATCCACCGTCAAAGAGACGTTGAACATACAATAATCTCCGAATAGATGCGACAGAAAACTCTCCCGATCCCTCTAAAAAAAGACCAGATTTATCTATCAGGGACACGGATTTTAAGCACGATCGGAATGAGCAAGGTCCGTTAAGATCCTTGAACTGTAGACTGCTCGATTCCTCCTCTAATGCTGCGACGGAAGTTTTTAGTATCAAAGGTGGGCTCATTAAGCTGCATTCAGATTGTACGCATCTTCATTTTAACACGGCATAATACGGGAATATAAGAGCTTCTAAGATTGTGCAATCCAATAATTATAGTCCTGAATTTTACGTAGTTTAGCCATTGCCCACTTTAATATAAATAAAATCAGGCAGGTTAATACCTTGATCTTTTCAACTTCTGGACTTCATTATTAATATCCCTCCAGCATGACCTGCTTGCATTATTTAGGAGACCTTTATTACCTCCCATCAACTCCGTAAATATCCTTATTACTCTAGGTACATATATGAATCATTATGGAATAAAATTTCTCCAGAAAACCATTTCATCAATAAGGTCTATTAGAGCAAAAGGCTTGACTTGAAACTCCCCATGCCACTTTTTCTTTGGCCGCCAACACAACTGTTCCATTTTAACCCAAGAAGATTTGTTACTTTGAGCTCATGTCCATTAATAAATTAGGCCATCGGGATAGATTCATGGGAACGATGCCACGTTAAAGGGGACTTTAAAGATAGACATCGTGAATATCGGTATCGAACCTAAGACGAACTTTAAGTAAAGTTAAGCCTTATCATCCAATTGAAAGAGTCTTTAATTTCAATTGGTATATGCGAGGAGACGATTTCACCTTATCTAAAATTTAGTCCATGCTTGGACACGGGACATGTTGCATCCCACTTTTGTACCTAAAGTAAGTTAAAACGGCGTATAAGAATTAGACAAATGAGTTTTGATGCCGCTACATTTGATCTTATCATCTCCAACATTAAACCCATATTATCTTGCTTTTAGACATATTGATAGTATTCACGAAGCTCGAAACGAAGCCTTCCAAACATGACATGTGTATTAATTTTTATCATCCACACCATTGATACCCACAAACATCGCATCAGGTCCGCATAGAACATTGTGAAAGATTCACCATGGATTAGATGAATTCCTTTGACTAAACCGACGTGCCACAACACTTTGAATCAATGATAAATGTAGGCTTCCATATTACATATAAAAGGAACGGAGGATAAGGGTCACCTTGCTTAAGCATTTGAAGAATTGAAATTCTTCCATAGGCTCCCGTTTATGATGATGGAACCCTCGAAATCTTAAACACTTTTGGATCCAATGCTCACACTTATTGCCAAAACCTCAATTTTTCTAGACAATCATCCAGAAATCCCACGAACGACGATCATAATGCCTTTTCGAAATCAACTTGAAGATAATGATGCTTTTCTTGGACTTACACCATTTGATTTGTTCCTCATTAAGATGATATGGCCCATTAAGATTTGTCTATCTGAATAAAAGCTGTGAACTTCACTTAACAATATCACCAAAAAATACCACACAGACGATTGGCCAAGTTCTTAAGCTCAATGATTGTTAAGTGCTTTCCATTAAGACTAATTGGTCTAAAAGTCTGCTTAACCAATTAGCGTCATGTACTTTCGGGATTAAGGCTATGGATACAAGCATTACATCCATTGGGGAATTGTCAACGAGGTAAAGATATAATTAACCGCCGCATACACATCATTTTAAATACCTGTCCAAAATCTTTATATAATATCCAATACGGTCCCAGGAGGATTTGTCGGAAACACAATCCCCCACACCGCCTTCTTTACTTCCTCTATTAGGACACCGCACCTCTAATTCAGTTTGCTGGATCGACTAGGAAATAGTCTTAGGTAAAATTCATATCAAAAAGATTCGTTTAGATGAAGGTTTTCAATCTTTTCGAAAATGAAGAAAAAATTCAGATTTACAAACTTTTGGTTTATCTTGCAATTACCAATAACCATAAATACCTCGAATGTTAGATTGTCTTCTTTTTTTATTCAAGACCAATGAAACGTATCGAGAGTTCTCATCCCCCCTCAATCGCCCATCATTTTACCTTACCTTTTGAGCAAATCCCATTACATGAATTTTTTCAAGGTATTGAATGGATTTAATCAAATCCAATTCTTTTATTAATAATGATATTAGGGAGCTAGGCCCTTATCTATTCAGCATCTATTCTGTTAAGATCTTCTTTAAAATATTACCATAAACCTCCATTCGTGTTTTATAGATTTTAAAGCCACTACGAATTTTTCCTTTAAGAAATTTAAGTTTGCATCACGTTTCCTCTATAGCATTTAGTTCAACAGGGCAGAATTCAACGTGTCATGACAAACTTATTAAAAACCATCCCAATTCCGTCCATTGGTTGAAATACTAAACGGGATCGGGCTCATCTTAGTCATGATTCGGATTCACGAAAAGAAGAATTCGGTGCTCGATGATCCGATAAGAATCATTTCCAAAGAGAGTAGCACATATATCCGGATATGAATTAAATAAATTTTCAAAAATAAGAAACCTGTCAAGTTTACTCATCTTAGTAGCGGATTTGTGGCACCATGTAAACGAACTACCTCCTAGCGGGATCTCCTCAAGGCCCACATTTGCAATAAACGTGTTAAACATATCAGCACCTTGAACATTAAACACCATCAAATCTTTCAGTTTCTGTCTCACTTCATGAATTCACCCATACATTAGCACCTCACCGTCCCATCTATAATAATATACTCCAAATAATCCATTAATCTTTTTGTCTCTCAAGTCGTGAGGTGCATAAAAACCGCCACCATCAAGATCTTAAACCGATTTCAACCAGTACCTGAATTATAATGAAAAAATCTTGGAAACAGTGACATTATTCTTTTTGGAAAGAATTAGGGATCCCAAAATGCAAAGAATTCCCCCCGAATTGCCCACAGAATCACTATGAGCATAATCAAAAGTATAATTTCCCCAACAAGCCTTGACACACCACAGGTTCATATTCTCCATTTTTGTTTCATGAAGAGCTAAAAAATTCACTTTATTTTTTAAACACAACTCTTTAACCCAATCTTTTTTGGCCTTTTGGGATAGACCTTGGAATGTTCAAAGAAGACAATTCATCATTAACCCTCCGACACTACCTGAGTTTTAATAATATCACTTATATTATTTACAATAACCTTCATATTATATCTCCAAATTTATTTTTTTTGGCATGTTTTCAAACCTTCACAAGTTCTTCCAGAACTCAAAAGATAGACACCCCCTGATTGACGAGCCACTGGGTTTTTTAAAGATTACTAGAACACAACTGAGCCCGATATCTCATCTTTAGAACCATTGTTAATTATTTATCCTTTCCTGTTCATTTTTGTTCTTTCTCCACGATTTCAGAGGCGATGTAACATCATTAACGCTTCTCCCAATATCTTCTTGATGGGAACCCTCATTAGGAGTAAAACCTGGTCGGGAATTTGATACTATGATTCAGTTATGGTATGTTAGCATCATTGTTTTATTTTTGTTGAGGATTGAGTAGATGCCAAATGGATCTTTTCAATGGATTCTCGTTTTGTTCTAAAGGGATCATCAAGTTCAGTGTTCTGGATATTTTTCCTCATCGGCAGCAATCATCAAAGTTGAACGTACCATGGCTATTTGCAGTGTCTCCTTTAGACCCTTCTTCAGATTCATCATCATCATCAAATTCATCAGCGAATTCCGGAAGCCATCCAAGGATTTCTTTAGCGATATACAAAAACTTACCTCGGAAGATAAATTAAAGTGCTCTTAAATATTATTTCCAAGTTTTGAATTGATGATAATCTTTCGTTAAAATAACATATTCTTCTGTCTTCGTGGTGTCCAAGAATCTCTCCCAATACTTACTGCAATCTTTTTAAAAGGTATTTTTAGACCAAAGTTTAATTGGGACTCCTTACGATCTCAAACCCATATAATATTCTACCTTCAGGAACAAAATCTCGGTAGAAGTTTGTTTTAAAAACCGAGAACCATGATCCAACTCACCTATTTTCCTAAAATAATTCACCTTTAAAAATTTTAGGACGAATGGGAAATTCCAACAAAACCATTTTTCCCATATATTGAAGTTTGTCTCGTCAAACCTTCATTCTTTAGGACTACCTTACGATTCGACAAAGATGCAAAATCTTTAAACCCATAACCCTTGCAAGGTGTCTCTAGAGGATGATCTCTTGAATTAAAGACTGTCATCATCCAAACAATGATGGCGACTGATTCACGTCCAATGCTTCAAATTGAATTATGTGTTTCAGGCACAGATGGGCATAGATTTTCCTGCATTACTCGACCATTTTTCGTTAACGTTACTCTTTCCTTTTGGGCTCTACACGTTGTCGTTCCAGGCCTTTATTAATCTTCAAAGGGAGATGTTCTATGAAATCTTGGAAGTTTTGCCATGGAACTTGATTGTCCACCCAAATAAGTGCTAATTATTACTTACATGTTCCTGTAAAACATCATTAATGAATCGACAAAACCGATCTTTTTCCCATCTTTCATTTTCTTAAATGGAATAAACGTTCAGTCATTAACGTGTCCATATTTCTTGCAAGCATGAAACAACTCTTTTGGCGCGAGAACACCTACGGGATAATTCGAAAATAGATTGAAGTGGAGTTCTTACGCCACTATCTTCTTTTTGTTACTAAAAGATACCCATGATACAATGAAAAAATTAATAAAATGAATTTGTAGAAAAACGACCAGAAATTGAACACTAATTAGGGGCAAAAGTAGACAACTGTCTAACCAAAGATAGAATTTAAGGTAATAAATTTCTAGGGATTGAGAAATGGAAAGGTGTGGTAACGGAAGGAAACGTGAGGCAATCAGAAGGAAAAAAGGATAAAAAGCATAACTACAAAAAAACAAAAAAGCCCTATAGTCCACAAGTTAAGGCGATCGCTAACAACTCGTTTAGAGAGGTTGAGATGCAGGGAAGATTGATTCATGATCATATGGTACGATTAGGGAAGCTATCACCTGCTTTGTTTGAGAGGTATGATGGGGACATAGGGGAGTTATTTACTATGTCAAGGGCAGTCAGGGATGAGATCTTCTCCCAGAGATATCGACTTAGGAGCCTAAAGCATGAGCGTGAGATGGTTGCAGTAACTTTTGGAATGATTTGGAGACCAGTATTAGCCCTAGAGTTGTGGGCAGGCCAGACGGATGCACATAGAGCAGCTCTGTGGCATGCCATTAATGATACGCAGATGAGAACCGAGAGTTGTGATTACAGATCGCAAAGAAGAGGAGTGTACGGTTGGATTTGGCTGAGATTGTTGCTAGTATGAGGAGAGGACAGGATCCCAGAGGAGATGTGTAGGATGTATGGGATTGGATTAGTAGTTTGTGTATATCACTAAACTGAGTAGCGTCGATTAGTGTCGGTATTATGATTAGAAAAGTTTTCTTTTTGTAGTGGTAGTTATGATAAATCCTTATTAGTCGTTAGATGATTTGTATTGAAATCATTTTTATGATAGTGAAGGAAATTTTGTTCGACATTTTTTTTGTAATTAGCAATATTTTGTGTTAGCATCGATTGGATGGATAAGATCAGTGCTGGTGAGCACAGTTACTAGTGCGTGGTTGTGTTACGATTGGTCGCTCGTGTTAGGGCGAACACCCATTTCCTTGTGAGGGTTAGTGTACGATTTAGTTGGTATATTTTGTAAACTTGAAATGTATTCGAGTTGATCGATTATATCATTTCGTTAGAAAGACTAATAGGAAGGTGGGAGACCATGAATGGTCACAGGGAAAGTTGGAAAGAATTGTAGTGATCGAATTTGAAACCTGATCATACTTTTTCATGTGTAAGCTTTTGAGAGGTATTTTGACCTATCTAAGTAAAGTGAGATTTAAGGTACTCGTTGAGTAGGATTGATTTGGAAAAAGGTTTAAAGCAAATGATGATGAGATTTAGACGACAAAATGGTCTTTCTAGAAAGGTAGAGCCTGAAGTGTTTGACCAAGTAAGGTTTACTTGAGGATTTTGAGTGAGTGTTGGGAAAAGAACCGTAGACGTTCTTGAGAAAGTAGAGTGTGAGTCGTATTATGTAGGACACATACCCTGTAGGGTTAGTCCCGTTAGTTGAATAACTGAAAATTTTGGCGATGCCAAATATGAGAGAATAGTCGTAACGTCAAGGACTGGATCGTATTCAGACACCCGACTAAGACTGTGTGACCTAAGTTTGAAGAAATTGTTAAACTAAGGAGATAGTAGGAAAGACTATCGTGATTATGTGAATGGACGTAGATGAACCATGAGAAAGTGTAGGAATTAGACTATGGAAAAACTTAGTCTTTAGAGGAATTAGAAGATTCCTTGCTTGAAAATACTAAACCCTAGTGATCAAATGTGATACGTCGAGGAATGGAATTTCCTGTCGATGTTGTGATTCGATGATTTGAGTTAAATTTCGGGGAAAAATTCCTTTAAGGGGGTTAGACTGTGATAACCGGTAATTTTCCCAGGGTTAAGTACTATAAAATATTATAATTTCGTATTTTGAAGTCTTTTGATCTTGTCAGTTTTCCCGATGAAACTGAAAAGTTGACTTCAGTTGACTATTTTGCGTAAAACGGCTACGGTTTAACCAGGATTTTTAGAGGAGTATTGAATTTTGGGAGAGAATCACTTGTAATTCGTCTTTCCATTTCGGAGTATTTGGTTGGTATTTTAAGTAATTCCGGAAAGCTTTCCCGTGATTCTCGAAAATAGTCACGCAGCGCGTACCAGCACGACAATTTATTTGGGAATAAGTTTAAGTGATTCGGAAGTGTGTAATGATCTTATTTATTTAATAAATTCATAATTTTGAAAACGTTGGTAGAAAATGTAAATCGTTGGTGTGTGATTTGAAACTTGTCACAAAGCGGTCATTTTTGTGAAATTCGGTAAAAAGACTGTAACGGTCGTTAAAGTGTAAATTTTGAGCAAGTCAATTTTGACAAAGCATATTTTGGGGATTTAAAATGTTTTCATAATTATGAGGATGGTTCGGTTGAGTTTTTAACAAAAATCCATGTTTTCGGTCCTGACCCGGCCAACAACGTCTAAATAGAATTTTTGTAGTAGATTAAGGTGATATGTGTTGTATAAATAACCTAGATTTATAGAAAAGTGATTTTAAACGCAATGAGAACATTAATTTAACTTGGGTAACACTTTAAATCATCAAACTTTGAGCTTTTAAGCGATCACGACACGAAAAGAAGAACCCGAGACCCTCCTAGGATCCAATTTCGGATGAGATAGGCCTTAGAGGACAAGATGGCTATTTTCTAGCTAGGTTGTCTCAACCTAGTACTCATATATTCTTTCCACCACCTCAAACCATCAGTCATGCATTCATTTTGAAATCAAACAAAAAAAAATATCTCTATTCTCTCTCTCTCTCTTCGTATTTCGGATGAGCACACCAAGGGACAAGAAACATTTAATTTTTTTGAAGATTACCAAGAATACGGGGTTAAAAGATCGATAGTGGGTTGATATTAGATAGACACGGGCTATGAAAAAGGTTTATGGGTCTTTTCTTCTTGCGTCAAAACCGAACCGAACTCGCCAAAGTTGTAAGTTTTTTAAATTTAATTTAAGTTGAACTTTTATGCTTATTATGGTGTCTTAATACTAGTTGTACAAGTTGATCGTCATAAAAATCAATTCTTGAAAACGAAAAGTGTATAAAAAGGGGTGTTTGTTTGCGTCAAACTCGAACAAAAAGAAACAAGGGTCGAAAGTTTGAATATTTTGGTTGTGGTGGTATTTTTATAATTTTATCAAAGTAGTTTTTGGGCTTATTTTGAAAGATGCTTAAAAATAAGCTTAGTTTGAGCTTATTTGATTTTTTGGGCTTATTGTTATTTCGGCCCAACAAGAAAGAAAAGAAGGAAGAAAAGGTTGATGGGCTTGGCCCATTGGCTTGGTTTTGGCTTATATATTGGGCTTATTTTCGGCTTATTTATGGCTTATTTGTTTTGGCTTATTTGGTTTTGGCTTATTATGGTTCGGCTTATAAATGTTTCGGCTTATTTTATTTTGCTTATTTGGTTCGGCCTATTTTGGTTTGGCTTATTGGGCTTCGGCTTATAATTGATTTCGGTTCATATGGTTTTATAATTACCCTTTTGAGCCGATAAAGAGACAAAAATAATAAAATATTATTATTTTATTATTATAAGTATATTTAAGTATATGTATACTTTAGCATTGCGGAGATGTTTATTCGTTTATTTTCGATCTTCAAACTCCCACTTATTTCTAGTCAGATTTTCTTGTATTGTTTGATCGTTTGTCCCGTTTCAACGGTGATCGATGTTTTAGATAAATGATGTTGATGTCACACTTAGCCCAAGTGTTTTGAGTAATTTACCACACAACCATAATATTAGATAACGGTTTTGGTAAAAGATAACGGTTTTGTTATGAGATAACGGTTTTGGTAAAGGATAATGGTTTTGTTATGAGATAACGGTTTTGTTATGAGATAACGGTTTTGGTAAAGGATAACGGTTTTGTTATGAGATAACGGTTTTGGTAAAAGATAACGGTTTTGTTATGAGATAACGGTTTTGGTAAAAGATAACGGTTTTGTTATGAGATAACGGTTTGGTGTAAGATAACCATTTTGTTATGAGATAACGGTTTTGGAAAAATTGGTGTGAGTAAAGACAAATACTTATACAATAAGACAACTTTGTACGAACATTAATAAAGTGTCGTAAATAATTAGGTCGTGGCCGAGTACTGTTGTGTGCCTGCGTTGAGATTATTTGTGCATTAAGTTGAGATTTGTGTAGTTTGCATTATTATTGTTGAGGTGAGTTCTCGTAACCCCTTTTTCTAAAATGATACTCAAATGTGTTTTGAACTGTTTTCTTTTGAACTGTGCAAAACATGGTTTTGTTTTTGGGACAATTATGTGTTTATGATTGCTATGTGAATATATGTGATGTAATTTTACTTGGATGTACTGTGTTTTGCATGTCAAGGGTTGTAACAACCCGAGTTTCACGACGCGTATGACAATCGCGAGCTCAGACGTCATTATATTATTATACGAGTTTTCGTAAGCTAACGTCGACAATTAAAATTTTTATTGTCGTAATTAATGTATTTTGGTGTTTAATAGAAACGGAAGAATTTTATAATTTTATTTTTTAACGAGTTTCGCGAGGTCCAACAGTTTGACCACACGATCGATAAATAGTTTTAGAGTCATCGACAAATCTACCACGCACCTTCATTATTATTTTCTTGGCCTGAAAATTTATTTTTTAAACTTTGCCACTTCGTCCATTGCTTTTAGCCAGCGACTATGCGTTTTGTTTAAAACCAAGTACAAAATACAAATTTAGTTAAACCTATACAAAAAAGTTTTTACTAGTAAATAAAAAGAAAAAGAAAAAAAATGTATGGCATGCTCCTCCTAGCCCCTAACCGTCGCCTAGACTACATGCACACTCAATTGCTTCAACTTTCAATACAATGATTATTAATATGCTTCCAAGAAATGATAAAAGTCTTATACTATCACACACACAAGCAAAGTTTCAAAGTTTTCTCTTTTCCTTCTCTTTGTGACTCAGCCGGATACAACAACAACTACACACAATTTATTTTCAATTTTGATATTTTGAAATCTATGTTAACTTCATTCACAAATAGTTTTTAGATTAATCAATAAACAAGTTGAAACATTGTTTTCTTGTTTCTCCTTTCTTTAGGTTCGTAACGAACCACCAAAACAAAAAACCCCCTTTTTGTGTTTTGATTTTTCTAGCTATCCACAAGGTTTTAGAAAATGGATACTGATCATCTAAGCAATACAAATATAGGACATCAATAATTTTTATGTTGTAGGAGTTAAATCATTTTGAAACAAAAGGGTCGCGTTGGTTACGGAGTGAGGGTTCGAACCAAGGGAGAGACCACAAGAGAAATATTTATCAATTGGTTACTCATTTGGGGGCTGAGTTGGTTCGGTTTTGTTTTGGTCTCGGGTTGGGTTCGAACCGAGCATAAGACACACAAGGTTGAGGGTTTACTTAATTTGGGTTGATTTGAGTTTTGGTTTGGTTTGGTTGGAGTGAGCCGCGGCTAAGGCACAAGGAGGACAACCCGAAGGGAAAAAAAAAAAAATAAAAAAAAAAATTTTAAATTTAAAAAAATAGGGGGGGGGGGAAATAAAAAAAAAAAAAAATTTTTGAAAAAAAAAAAAAAGAAAAAAAAAAAAAAAAACATTTTATTTTCCGACCTTGCTTCATATAACATTGTAAGGGCTCTTTTATATTTATTTCGATTTTTTTCATTCGTTTGATTTGATTTGATTTGCATGCATGTGATGAATCGGGGGAAAACTTGCGAGAATAGATTAGACAATGTTGTTGATTGATTGAGTGGTTTAGAATATAAGTATATGTCATTATAAACATGTACTAGTTGATTGAAAAGCTTAAAAATGGATTTTTAAAGTGTTTTGCACATAAAAAAACTGAAGCATAAAAAAAAAAAAGAAAAGGAGAAGTTAGCATGTAAAACGAGAGTCGAGAAATTGGTAAATATGAAATTAGCCTTTGGAATATGATAAAGCTCTTTGAGACGATCGTTTTGATATAAGGTAGAGCTTCTAACTCTTAATAACGAGAAAGTTATGGCGAAAACGAGATATATATTCTGGTAGTATGGCCCTTCTGCCTATGATACTCGCAGTATCCGTTCCCCACGCGTTGCTCCTCTGGAGTGCGCATTGGTGGTGTTTTTGGGAAGTTTGAACCTTCTGTTACGAGTATCTCCTTTGGGGTCATTGTCAGTGGGGTGTACTTGTCGTTCCCCCGCCCGCCCCTCTGACCGCGGTAGCTGTTGTTGCGGCTGCTACTCTGGTCGTTGGATTGTCTCCTGGATTATTCCTGTGACCTGTTGTTTGAGTAGCCTTTTCTGCTGTCCGCGGCGGCGACTTCTCCTTGAATAAAGGACCTTGTACGTTTCATCAATTCATCAAAGGTTTGGGGAACCCTGTCATTCAGCCTTTTGATAAGTTCTGGGTTATTTATTCCATTCATAAACCCTGAGATCTTGAGAATTTCGGGGCACGCCTTGACGTGTATGCATTCGTCCTTATAGCGCTCTATGTAGGCGCTTGTGGACTCCCCTTGGCGCTGTTTTACCCTGGCAAGCTCAACAGGGTTCTTGGCACACTTCTTCCTTTGAGTAAAATTTAAGCGGAATGCCCTCCGCAATTCTTCAAAACCATCAATGCTTCTGCGTGGTAGTTTGCTGAACCAGTTCCGCGCGTTTCCTACTAATGTGGAATTGAACATGTGGCACCACACGGGTTGTGGCCAGTTTTCAATGGTGGCCGCCGATTCGAAGATTTTTAGATGGTCATCAGGATCACCTGTCCCATCATAAGTTTTCACGTTAGCGGGCATGCGCCTTCTCTTATCCTCCGAGAAATCACTAATGCGCCGCGCAAAGGCGTCGACCTTCTGGCGACGCCATGGAAGAGACATGTCTTCGTCTTCACGGTATCTGTTCTTGGATTTCCAGTGTCCCGTTTCTGCGTCCTCGTTGTCCGAGGTGTCTTCTGAGGACACGCTTACTCGTCTGCGGCGCTTGCGCCGACTGTCCTCGGAGTCCGAACTTGGAGGACTTTCACTCGAGGAGCGCCTTTGTCCAAGCCTGCTGTGAACATCGCGATTGCCCAGCCTATCGTGAACGCTGATGCGCCAGTCATTGTTTTCATGAGCGCTTAAGTTCTGCAGGTTAGCTGTTTGAGTGCCCGAAACTTGCTTTCCGATTCTACCAAATACTGGAGGTCGACGGTTATCCTCTCTGCGCCTTTCCTTTCGGTGGCGCGGTGGAGATACTTCGTCCTCCGGACCAAAGTTAAGTCGGGACTGTAGGCTCTGGCTTGATCTCTATCTCTTTTTTGTTTCCTCTTGCATGAGGATGCGACCAAAGTCTCGTAGTAGTTATGAGATACCGATATACACCCGGCGCCAGTTCAGTCGCGACCCCTTCCAGTGTGAGGTTGTTAGCCCCTAACTCGGGGCCCTTGTTTCGAATGGGTGGGGGTGGCGGTTCGGTGCTATTCGTCCCTGGCGCCGTTTGAGGAGGGGTGGTGAAAGCAACACGCTGTAGATCTTCCGTGCTTGTGATTGTGGCGGTTGGCTGGGTTGTCCCCAGGGATGGTCCCGTCGTTGGGAAGGAGCCAGTTCATGGTGGCGCATTGGTGCTTCCAGAGGCATGCTTAGAGACGGTTTAGAGGCTTGGTTCGCTATGTTCTTCGTTCTAGCGGAGTCCGTGGGTAAAAGTTTTCCTTGCTTTGTCATTCTAGATTTTGGCGGTGTACTTGTTTTGTTCTTAGTTGTCTTGGTCCCAGGATGGCGCCAATCTGTTTGATTCAAAAGTTGGACGATCCTTGATTAGATCCGGATTAGAGGTAATACGGATCTGTTAGGCTCCAGTTCCTGTATCAATTGAGTCTTGATGTATGAGACCTGCGCACTAAGGAAACAAAGCACCGTTAGGCTTACCGTGGGATTGTCTCCCACGATTATCCTCCGGCGTGAGAGTAAGTAATCGGTTTTAGGGTTTTAGTAGAAAGTTGGGGTTATGAGAGCGTACCTTGGATGAGAGCCTAGGTGCCCCTTATATTCTAACCAAACCCTAATGGGCTTTGTCCCATTAATTAGGTGTGAATAAAGAGAGGCCCCACTCGTTTATTTCATTAACTAGTGGCCCCTCTCCGGATCATTAACTGTTCGTAACGGTGTTATAAATACCTGCGCGCGCGTGCGCCGGTTGGACCTCATGGGCCTAAATCCTTGTCGTGATAGCCCATATGTTATGGGCTTCCCCGTAGGCAGTATCGTTTGGGCCTTGGAAGTCTGTATTGGTGTTGCTATGGCCCATTCGTCATCGGTCCGGGTGTAAATAGTATTCGTAGGTCGGGTTCATGACCCGAGGTTGGACTATACGTCATCAATACTCAAATGTGTTTTGAACTGTTTTCTGAACTATGTGAAACGTGATTTTGTTTTTGGGACAAGATATGTGCTTCTGACAGCTATGTGAATATATGTTGTGATTTTACTTGCATGTACTGTGTTTGGCATGTCAATGGTTGTGATTTGACTTGCATGCATTGCGATGCATGGCAAGGGTGATTGGCAAGGATTTGCCATGTCTAGTGTGGTCCTGCCCTAATATAGTGCTCCAGCTGGTAGGCCCTTTAGGTGCGTAAGTGACATATCGGAGTTGCGACTCCAAGAGCATTGGTATATGTTGTTTTCATGACTAGCGGGGATGCTAGGGCATGGTGATCGACTAGCGGGAATGCTAGGCCGTGTTACATGATTAGCGGGGATGCTAAGTCATGGGTTATTTTGCTTATATTCACTGTCATATTGCACTATTGTCCACTGTTTTGAGATATTGACATAACTTTTGGTTTAAGGTCAAACCTACGAGCTCACCAACATTATTGTTGACGTTTTCGAGTATCATTTTCAGGTGTGTCAATTAAAGGTATGTGAATGATGTTGGAAGATCAAAGATGTATACCCAAAGGGGTTGGGCCAAGATGGGTTTTATTTATTTTACTGCCAAGTCTTAACTTGTAAAATTAATGTAAATCCAAATTTCTTTTCTTTGTAAATTGTAAAGTGTATGATCTTGTATCTTGTGCGATGAACGGTATCGTCGCATCCCGTGTTTTCGCCACTGACGGGGTGTGACAAAACTTGACCTTAAAAGTTTTCTTGGAGGATAAGCATGATCTCTTATCAGCAACTACACATCTGTAGCAGAAATTGCAAGTAAAGTGATGACCATCAGTATTATAATGCATACTCAATATTTATTCTTGCAATTAACAACTCATATGTTGCTCCTATTAGTTGCAGATATGTACCTTGTTGAAAATTATAATTCAAAGTTTGCAACAAACATACCTAAAAAGTGGAAAAGCTCATTCAAAGTTTCCTACAAATCAAATAACATCATAGCACCAACTAAAAATCGATATGATATTAAG
>BQNB010102868.1:0-19734 GCA_026074375.1 Tanacetum coccineum | reverse complement strand
TTACTTTCCATCTCTATTTTCTTCTCTTCCTCTACATTGTCAACGAGATTATATTGTACTTGTGTTTTATTAATATTTTTGCGTGCGTATTCATGAGTCGTGTTGGTCACGTGTATTCGCATATGTAAGCGTCATAACTAAGTAGATTTTCTCTAACCTTAGCATATAGAAACACCACAACCTTAGCCGAGAGACCAAATCATGCTTCCTGTAGTCATGGAAATTACAGATTGTAGGATGTTAGAATGTAACGAACTTATCTTCTTAATTGGGTTATAACCAAGAGAACTAGGAGATTTCCTTTAATTGACTTACGTTATAGTCATTTAGAATCACGTAAATTATGAGATTCTCGTACCGGCAAAACCTCTGATGGATCTGAAGTTAAAGCAAAGGACGAAATTATTGCAAGTACATGGAACCTAGTTAATAAAAACCTTACCTCCGCTGAGTTTAGCTCTTTAAACGACATCGTCCCATCTACCGTAGACACTAAGTACACTGTTGAGTTAGCCGTCGGAAAGATCATAGGAGACGATACTATCATTTGAGATTGAACACTGAATTATCTAAACCATCCATCCAATATAGACTTAATGCCCGTAGAACTTGGTAGTTTTGACGTTATCACCAGTGTAGGTTGGTTGACAAAGTACCACGCCATGATCATATGTGAAAAAATATTGTTTGTCAAAAAGAGGGATGGATCCTTCAGGATGTACAATGACTACCGAAAATTTAACAAGCTAACCGTGAAGAACCGTTACCCGTTACCTAGTATAGACGATCTTTTCGATCAACTACGAGGACGTAGCGTCTACTCAAAAATCGACCTAAGGACTAGCTACCACCAACTAGAGTTCGAGAAAAAGATATTCTAAAACCGCATTTAGGACCAACGCACCAGAGGTATTCATGGATCTCATGAATCGGGTGTGCAAACCGTACTTGGATAAGTTCGTGATAGTATTCACCAATGATATCTTTATCTACTCAAGCAGAAATAAGGACTGCGAGGAACACCTTAGGCATATCTCAGAATTGCTTAAGAATAAGGAATTGTACGCCAACTTCTCTAAGCGTGATTTCTGGCTCCCGAAAGTGCAATTTCTAGGTCACGTTGTTGATAGTCAAGACATTCACGTCAATACCGCCAAGAGTGAGTCAATCAAGGATTAGGCAACGCCTACGACTCCGATGAAGATACGCAAATTCTTAAGTCTTGCCGGTTACTACCGACGATTTATCAAAGATTTCTCTAGGATAGAGAAACCTCTAACCGAACTGACTCAGAAAAATGAGAAATACGAATAGGAAGAGGAAGAAGAGGAAGCCCTTCAACTGTTAACATAGAAACCTTGTAGTGCACCGATTTTTGCATTTACCCGACGGAACGGAAAACTTCGTGGTTTACTATAACACCTCGCATAATGGATTAGGAACTATAATTAGGCAGAAGGAGAAGGTGATAGCTCACGACTCTCTACAACTGACAGTTCATGAGAAGAACTACACGACACACGACCTAGAATTTGGAGAAATAGTGCTTACTCTCAAGATTTGGGAACACTACCGATATGACGTGAGTATGAACTCGAACCCGATAATCACCAGAATCCATTCAAAAGATCTAGGAACACAATCGTGTCTTACCACTCAGCAAAATCTTAAGGCCTCACTTGAACTACCTGATCTCATTCTTAAGTTATTACTTTTGCCGTTACAAATCCTTACAATCATGAACTGTTTGTGGAGCTAACAAACTTGTTGCACTCTTGAGCTAATGAATTTGGTTCAATCTCGAACTAACTGACGGAGTGCAATATTCCACCACTTACCACATAAGCTCTCCCACGAGCTCCTCCCATTCGTTGACTTTTATTCTGGGGATATTGTTTCTCGAAATGCCCTCACTCTTCACATCCCATCGCCGTCTGTTATAGTTGTTGTTGTTATGTTTGCTGTTGTTGGGTCCGTGAGCAGTCCCAGCTCGTACAACCTTATCCACTAGGTGATACAATTTTATACAAATGCCATTAATTATTGTTAGAGTTTTACGCTGTTATTTTTATTAGTTCTAATAGTTAAATAGGTGTTAAACTAAAAATCAACGTTCAATGTAAACGGACATCACAAACAATATTTATGATTACATCAAGCAGCGTGTCATATGATTTGTAGAGTTATACATTTATATATTTTTTTAATTTAATTTTTGTTGGTTACGTATAACGCTTACGTTTCACATTAAATTACATTCGGTCAATACCCTGGAATGCACTTTACCATCTAACATCATAAACAATTACACCTTTATTCCAATACATAAAAATTAATCTATATTACCACCTATAGACCCATATGGTAACTCCTTAAAACCGGACATGAGTGGTTACATAAGAAAGAAATGCAAAACTTCCACTAACTCTTTTTCTACACATGTTAAACCTTACATGAATGTACCTTAAGCACATGTATCAAGTAATTGGCTTGTCAATAGTACCCTCCTCCTAGGGAGGAGGAGAGCTCTTACACCTTGTCCTTGAAACCACCTAGCATCCCATGGTATGTTTAAGGTTGTTTAGGGTTTTCTTGCACATTATAAAAGGAAAGCCCTAGGTAACTAACTTATACTCTTCCCATTTACAAGAAAAAAATACATCAAACTCCCTCCCCTCACCTCAAAACCCACGGCATACTTATGGTGTGCTAGGGTTTCATTTAATTTTTGCATCCAAGGCATTCCAAGTATTCAAGTGTTCATTCTAAGGTTATCTAAGGTTACTCAAGGTGTTAACAAGCTTGGATTCGGGTTTAACAAGGAATTATCAAGAAAACATATTTAGGGTTTTCTTGATTAGGGTTTTGATTTTGAAGGCTTGGTTAGGGTTTACATCTTGTGTTCATCATCCTACTTGTCTTCTAAAAGGTCCATTTAAAGTATTCCATGTTCATTCATTCATTTCCTATTGTGTACATACTTGTTGTATAAGTTAATCACCACCTAGATTCATTTTTAAGTTATATAAAGTGTTTGAGGATTTCATATGAACAAGTGACATGAACATTTAGGAGGATCCTTAATAAGTAAGATATACGGTAGTAAAACACTTGGTAAAATAATGGTAGCAAGGGTTCCTTAAACAAAATGATTATAAACTAACTTGATTAATAAAAACCTAATTACTTTTTTTAAATACTGTTGGGATGCGATCCATGAAACATACATTTTTTATTTTATAAAAATCGTTACTCCTTCACAAGGATTCGTATGCAGGTAAAGAAATTCGGAAAACGGGAATTATAACGAACAAGTACGGATTTTACAGTTATTATATAAGTAACATATATAATCGTTTTAAACACTGATGGAGAAAAGTAATGTTACTGTTCATAGGGGTTTACATTTATAAAATATGATATTTTGTTTAAAGTTTCCTTATACGAATTCCTCGGTCTTAAAGAACTCGAAAAAGGATTTAATAACGAAAAACGTTACGTATTTTCAGTTGTATATAATTAATTATATAAAAACAAACTGTCTCGTGAACAGTAAGTATTACTGTTCATCAGGGGTTTTAAATTTTATAAATCATGATATTTTGAGTTAAATTATACTTAATTTAATAATCCAAGGCATAAGGGAATCTCGTGAAACGGATTATAATGAAGAGTTTATGATTTAAACAAGTTAAAGTATAATTATTTATATAAAAAACAGGTTTTTATAAATGTAAGAACAGTAGAAGTTACTGTTAATCAGAGTTTTAAATTTTATTAATATTATATTTTGATAGTATTTTATCTATACGAAAAGTCAGTGTACATAAAAGAAAGTATAAATCGGAATTAAAACAATAAAGGGTTGAGGTTCAACATCGCGAGTACTATTTAATTTTTTTATAAATTTTTTTCTAATAAAACAATTAAATTAATATCATCATTCAAACCATTTATTTTACAAATGATGCATTAGGAATAAAAATAATATTTTCTTTCGGGTACAAGTAATTATACTTTTAGTAAAATAGTACAAGTTAATTATTATACTCTAACTTTTAAAGATTAATAAAATAATAGTGGTTGTGTGATCTATTTAAAATGTGATATTTTAATTTATATATATAATTATACTCATAAGGCCTTATAATTAATTAGGTTGAATTCGGATTGCCGAGCGATTTCATTATTTGATTTAGATAATCAATCACGTCATTACGGTGAGTTCATAGCCCCGTTTTATCAATCATATTGTTTTACAACTTGGGTTGAGAAACATTGGCATCATTTTACATTTGGACGCAAGGACTCCTTTTAAATATTACGATTTCGCTCTAAGTAGCTAAACCCAACTATTGCCCACTATCATGACCTGTCAATTGCTATGTTAACGAGCACGAATGTTAATGAAATAGATTATTTGGGATTGACTCCGTTAGGGTGAGTAGCGCTCATCTGTTTTGATGTATTGAAACAACGACGTATACATGTCGGAAAATTTTGGATGTTGGGGTATTGAACATCTACACGTGGCACATTTTTGTGCATTAAATTGCATACATATAATGTCAAGCTTTGGTGTGTTCATGAGCTTAGTGCACTTCGTATTTACTTTTTAAGAGATATTGTATGTGTTAATGTCTTACATCAGAATCTTGTGGTCCTATTTTTTACATTTACTAAACCTGTGAATTCAAAAACTTTATGGGTTGTCGTTTTAAAGGCATGTTTTCTCAGGTCAATAAGGTTACGGAAACAAGGGAACATTGGTGGTCACCATTTTGAGTCATTACATATATAGAAATAAAAATTTGATGCATTTACTTTAAAGATTTGGATGCATTTCAGTTTGGATGTCCATTACAATAAGGTCTTAAAATTTCTTCCTTTTTCATAGTGTGTATGAATATTTAAGCTTCGAGCTATTGTAACAAACAAGTCTATTTAATCCAATGTATCAATTTTAAACGACTCATATAGAGGTCGTTCTTATATCTCGTGCTGTTGATCTATGAAGTAACACTCTCCAACCCATATTCCGCTGTGACCCATTTTGGGGGTGTTACAAGTCCCATCTCAAACAACCATATCCACTAGGTGATACAACCTCCCCCTTAAACCAGATAAACATCTCTCGACAAAACATCTAGTCGAGCTATTCATTTCAGGCCACTAGTACGAAAACTTCAGTCATGATGCATCCTCGTACTTCCTATGTAAATTGAATACTTACACCCATTAGCCTCGTCCGATATTAAAAATCAAACATTACAGATATTAGAAACCAGACTTTGCCTTTAACCATTTAAAACCTTATATAAACATACCCACGCGTCTACACTTTCTCCCTTGACGCTTTTACTATCAAGAGACTTTCTTTACAATGCGGTTATATCCATCATAAAACTTGCAATGATATTTTTCTAAAATACCTAATCTGATGGATTAAATATCATGGTCAAACCTAGCCAAAAATTATGTATATTAAGAAGTGTCAAAACATCAAATTTTATGGAATAAAGTTAGCAATGCCATGTTTAAAACGGGGTTGTTAAATCTTAAATCTTTTCTTGGTCACACAATCGGTTAACTCAAATAGAATCCCGGGACAAGATTCCTTTAAAGGGTGGGTACTATAACAACCGACAATTTTCAAAACTTTAAATGACTATTTTACCATTTGACTTTTTGGGTCCGACTTGACTTTTTAAGTTTTTGACCTTTTACTGTCACATAAAAACGATTACTGCGTAACCGGAATTTTTTTTACTTCCCGGTAGGTCACCCACGCTAGTACTACTCTCACCCAGGCACGCTTAATTACGGAGTTCTAATGGGATCCGGTGCATTAGTGATGGTATAAAAAATTTACTTTTTACCCTCGATATTATTTTTCTTTTTACTTTTTTCCCGTTTTACCATTTACATGATTAATTTAACCTAAAACTGGGAAGTTGTCCCGCGTAAGACTGAAAAACGTCATCGGATGCGTTCCAGCTTTGGACTAAGATTAGTATATTTGTTATATGCATTATTGTATCATTTCAAAGTGTTACATAGGTCACGTATACTTCCGTTTACGATTTCTACGCTTTTGCGTACATTTTGCGTTTTTGATCAAATGGAACCCCATAAACTCTTAATCTTTTCACATAAACTCAAGTTATCATATATCTTGGGACTAGAGGTCCAAAATTTGGTGGATATCCCTCCCCCTACTCAATTTACAATCATGCACACACTAAATTAATTCTTAGAAAATCTTTTCACTTTAGCTCATGGTCCCCTCCTTCTCCCTTGGCTCACTCCTAACCCCTTTGGCTCCACTCCTAACTTCTTTGGCTCTAAGATAACTCCTTTGGCTCCAAGCTTAGTCCTTCCTATAAATACCTTCCATATATCATTTCTCATAAATTTTACACACAATAGCTAAACTCTTGCAATTTTCTTTCCTTCCTTTCTTTTGTACTATAACCGAACCACACACACAAACTTGGTTAAGTGTGTGTGTTGACTTGTCAACCAATACAAAACCCTTGTACTTGGGATCCTCCTATAAATACCATACTATACACATTAGGGTTCTCATTCTTTTTAAGCCACCAATAAATTTTCTTTCTTCCTTTTTCCTTCCCCTCACCCACGGCACAAACAAACCATTAATAGGGTTTTCATATCTTTGATTTCTCTTCAAGATCTAGTGTTCCTAGCTATTATTCAAGGTTATTTAAAGGAGATGCAAGTGTTGGTTCATTTGTTTAAGGGTTTTTGTTCAAGATCTATAGTTAGGGTTTCAAATAAATTTGGGGGTTTTGCAAGATCTTGATGTATGTTATAGATCTAGTGTTCAATCTTATTCCTGTATCATTTATAAGCTCTTTCTTGAACCTCCTTTTTGATTTCTTTATTTTATTATGCTTTTGGTTTAAATCCTATTGTGTTTGTGCAAGTCTTCTAAAAATAAACAAGATGACACATGAACTAGTTATATTTTTATGGTTCTTTAATTTACATGTTGTTTTGATTGTGAGTATGAGTGACCATGTGTGTTGCAACAAAGATGTTGATGAGATTAGAGTAGTTTTAATGATGGTTTTGATGGTGGATTAGTAGTGAATAGAGATTAGGTTAGATTTGGCACTATTGTGAAGTTTGGATGGATTTTTAGAAGCGTTTACGAAAAATAAGGTTGTTGATCCGAATTTGTTTCAGGGTTTTGGGCGACTTAAAAATGTTTTCATTAGTCAAGAAGGTAGTTTTTGGATAACTCGTTTTGTATAAATAGTTTTTCATATATCGAACACTAAAATTGGACTTAAAACGACCGAGTTACGCTCATATGAAACTTGAAACATTTTTGGGCAAAACGATTTTTATACGATCAGATCAGAAACGAAAATGAACATTTTGACCCCTTTCGAGTCCGTTTCAGCCAAAGTGTAAACCACAAACATAGCCTAAAATTACGTTTCCCTTCCAATGTAGCGAAAGTTATATTAAAAATGCTTTATAAGTGAGACAGACCTAATTTTCGTCAAGTTATTTTCGGACATATAATTTTATATATTAAAATGTTTTCAAGTGGGTTAGGTCCGTTTAGGTTTCGAAAGCCTTAGAAAATATTAATATAGTGATTTGATCTTAATACAAAGGGTGAAGAGTTTTCTAAGAATTCTAAAGTGATACCGTTGAACATTACTAAAAATAGTAAGTTAGTACGAATTAGAGAAATAGAAATGAAAAGTAGGCGTTTAGGTTTTGTTAGTGCGTTTATGGAATTGTGGACTTGACCAATATAAGGGACGGTATTAACATCCCAAAACTTAGAACTTTTTGAAAATAGAAAGTTTTGTAAAATAGTAACTTTCCGAAAATAGTAACTTTCCATAAGAACGTCGTAACGTTTTCATAAACCTAATAAGTTTGTAAAGACACATTTTGATAACTAAACTAAAGCACAAACACATATGGATGTCTATTTTGTTTATCAACTTTTATACAACGTTCGTTATTTATTTCTCGTTCTAAGGCGTGTCTTATAATTAGGTCGCGGTTAGAGTCTTCGGTTACATTTGTCTCATCGTTGTGTTACTATCTCATCATTTGCCTAAAGTGAGTTCATAGCCTCACGTTTTTCTTGTTTTATATTTACCTTATAACTTTTGGGGTGAGAACATGCCCGTTTACAAACTTGTTTACTTTAATGATTTCAAACTCTTATAAATGTTCGTTTGCAAACTCGGTTACATGATTGATATCACACTTTGTTTTAGTTATGGATGCAATTACTTAAAGCCTTTCTTTTGGAAATACACTGGTTACTTTTACATTGGACACAAATACTTTACGTTTTTCCCAATCTTGTTTACGCGTTGCATAAGTAAATGTTGAAACTTGTATGCCCGAGTTATCATGAACCGTTAGTTACTTATGATCAGTTGGATTGGTAAGTGAGCGCGAGTGTTGTAAATAGATTTATTGAGACTAATCATCCTCGTCTGTGTAAGTAGCTCTTACATGATCAACGGACATATACCATGTCGAGTGATACGGTGAAGCGCCATGTTGGCACCTGTCAGGGCAAGTTTATTAAGCATTTTGCATGCTTCCATTACATTTAGCCTCGGTATCATGAGCTTAGTGCAACGTAAATACTTTTTATGTGAAGTTGTATCTGTTATAACTGTTACATACGTTTTATAACTTGTGGTCCACGCTGCTTTCGTTAAACATTTCAAATTGCTAAATACTTTTCATAATACTGTGAGTGAAGTAGTATTCACTAAACATTTTTTATTTTCGTAAATACTTTACCTAAACCTATGAATTCACCAACTTTATGTTAATATTTTAAGCATGTTTTTCAGGTGCTTAGCTTTGGACTTCTCTGTTGTGCTATGTGGAGTCTACGTGCAATATGATATCATCTTCCAAGACTGTATTATCATTCAAACTCGTTATCTTTTGAAAACTTAATATAATGCTTCTGCAACGTTTTAAATTTCATTTCAAATCTTGTAAGACTTATCCATTTTTAATAAATACAACGAGTTATGAATTTCAAAACGTCCATTATTGATCGTTCCCTTGCTCTTTTAGGATGTACATTATGACGACACGCCTCCGGACACTCATTCCGTCCAGGCCCTGTCCGGGAGTGAGACATATTGAGACTGTAACAACCGTCTATTTTCAAAACTTTGAATGACCATTTTACCCTTTGACTTTTTGGATCCTACTTGACTTTTTAACTTTTTGACCTTTTACTGTCACATAAAAACGATTACTGCGTAACCGGTATTTTTTTTATTTACTTCCCGACGGGTCACCCAAGCTAGTACTACTCTCACCCAGGCACGCTTAATTACGGGGTTCTGATGGGATCCGGTGCATTAGTGATGGTATAAGAAATTTACTTTTTACCCTCGATATTATTTTTCATTTTACTTTTTTCCCCTTTTACCATTTACGTGATTAATTTAACCTAAAACCAGGAAGTTGTCCCGCGTAAAACTGAAAAATGTCATTAGACGCGTTCCGGCTTCGGAATAAGATTAGTATATTTGTTATATGCATTATTTTATCATTTTAAAGTGTTACATAGGTCAACCAATACAAAACCCTAGTACTTAGGATCCTCCTATAAATACCATACTATACACATTAGGGTTCTCATTCTTTTCAAGCCACCAAGAAATTTTCTTTCTTATTTTTTCCTTCCCCTCACCCACGACACAAACACACCCTTAATAGGGTTTTCATATCTTTGATTTCTCTTCAAGATCTAGTGTTTTTAGCTATTATTAAAGGTTATTTAAGGGAGATGCAAGTGTTGGTTCATTTGTTTAAGGGTTTTTGTTTAAGATCTATAGTTAGGGTTTTAAATAATTTTAGGGGTTTTGCAAGATCTTGATGTATGTTATAGATCTAGTGTTCAATCTTATTCTTTTATCATTTGTAAACTCTTTCTTGAACCTCTTTTTGATTTCTTTATTTTCTTATGCTCCTAGTTTAAATCCTATTGTGTTTGTGCAAGTCTTTTAAAAATAAACAGGATGACACATGAACTAGTTATATTTTTATGGTTCTTTAATTTACATATTATTTTGATTGCGAGTATGAGTGACCATGTGTGTTGCAACAACAATGGTGATGAGATTAGAGTAGTTTTAATGATGGTTTTGATGGTGGATTAGTAGTGAATGGAGATTAGGTTAGATTAGGCACTATTATGAAGTTTGGATGGATTTTTAGAAGCGTTTACGAAAAATAAAGTTGTTGATCCGAATTTGTTTTAGGGTTTTAGGTGACTTAAAAATGTTTTCATTAGGCAAGAAGGTAGTTTTTGGATACCTCGTTTTGTATAAATAGTTTTTCTTATATCGAACAGTAAAATCGGACTTAAAACGATCGAGTTACGCTCAAATGAAACTTGAAACATTTTTAGGCAAAACGATTTTTATACGATCAGATCAGGAATGAAAATGACCATTTTGATCCCTTTCGAGTCCGTTTCGGCCAAAGTGTAGACCACAAACATGGCCTAAAATTACGTTTCCCTTCCAAAGTCGCAAAAGTTGTATTAAAAATGCTTTATGAGTGAGATAGACATAATTTTCGTCAAGGTATTTTCGGACATATAATTATATATATTAAAACATTTTCAAGCGGGTTAGGTCCGTTTAGGTTTTGAAAGCCTTAGAAAATATTAATGTAGTGATTTGATCTTATTACAAAGGGTTAAGAGTTTTCAAAGAATGATAAAGCGATACCGTTAAACGTTACTAAAAATAGTAAGTTAGTACGAATTAGAGAGATAGAAATGAAAATTAGGAGTTTAGGTTTCGTTAGTGCGTTTATAGAATTGTGGACTTGACCAATATAAGGGACGGTATTAACATCCCGAAACTTAGAACTTTCTAAAAATAGAAAGTTTTCTAAAATAGTAACTTTCCGAAAATAGTAACTTTTCGTAAGAACGTCGTAACGTTTTCATAAACCTAATAAGTTTGTAAAGACATGTTTTGATAACTAAACTAAAGCACAAACACATATGGATGTCTATTTCTTTTATCAACTTTTATACAACGTTCGTTTTTTATTTCTTGTTTTAAGGCGCATCTTATAATTAGGTCGCGGTTAGAGTCTTCGGTTACATTTGTCTCATCGTTGTGTTACTATCTCATCGTTTGCCTAAGGTGAGTTCATAGCCCCACGTTTTTCTTGTTTTATATTTACCTTATAACTTTTGGGGTGAGAACATGCTCGTTTACAAACTTGTTTACTCTAATGATTTCAAACTCTTATAAATGTTCGTTTGCAAACTCAGTTACATGATTGATATCACACTTTGTTTTACTTATGGATGCAATTACTTAAAGTCTTTCTTTTGGAAATACGCTGGTTACTTTTATATTAGACACAAATGCTTTATGTTTTTCCCAATCTTTTTTACGTGTTGCCTAAGTAAATGTTGAAACTTGTATGCCCGAGTTATCATGAACCGTTAGTTACTTATGATCAGTTGGATTGGTAAGTGAGTGCGAGTGTTGTAAACAGATTTATTGGGACTAATCATCCTCATCCGGGTAAGTAGCTCTTACATGATAAATGGACGTATACCATGTCGAGTGATACGATGAAGCGCCATGTTGGTACCCGTCAGAGCAAGTTTATTGAGCATTTTGCATGCTTCCATTACATTTAGCCTTAGTATCATGAGCTTAGTGCAACGTAAATACCTTTTATGTGAAGTTGTATCTGTTATAACTGTTACATACTTTTTATAACTTGTGGTCCACGACTGGCTATCGGGTTAAAACATTAAAATTGCTAAATACATTTCATAATACTGCGAGTGAAGCGATATTCACTAAACGTTTTTTTAATTTAGTAAATACTTTACCTAAAACCTATGAAAGTTCACACCAACTTTCTGTTGAAACGTTTAAGCATGTTTTTCAAGGTGCTTACTTGGACTTCTCTTATGTGCTATAGTGGAGTCTACGTGCAATATGAAATCATTTTCAAGACTTTATATCATATCATGACTCGCCGTCTTTTGAAAAATTAGATCATGCTTCCGCAACATTTAAATTTCATTTCAAATCTTTGTAAGACCTATCCATTTTCTAATAAATACAACAAGTTATAATTTTCAAAACATCCATTAGTGGTCGTTCCCTTGATCTTGTGTGATGTATATTATGACGTCACGCCCCCGGACACTCATTCCATCCATGCCCCGTCTGGGGGTGTGATAGATTGGTATTCAGAGCCAAGGTTATAGAGAACCAATTAGAATATCTACGTCTGGTCTATAACCAATATGTGATCCTTACGTGCTTTTATGTGTGCCTTATACGTGCTTTTGCTATGGCGTATACGTGAAGTAACTATTTTGCCTTGAGCCGTGCCATATTTTTATGGGTTTATCTTGCCTCTGCGTTTATCGTTTCCCGGCCGTTTATGTTGCTATTGCGTTTATTTTTTACCATGAACACTATTGCTAGTGAAGCTTACATTTGTCTTGCTTTATCTTTTCTCTACGATTACGTTTTCCTTACATATATTTTCCCCACCTGTTTATATAGAAGCTGTCTATATAAATACTAAACTTTCCCAAGACATTGTGAGTGACACAATGGTCTCGTTTACTTCTAAAACATCGTGAATAATTACGATGATCTTAAAACTTTTCTCGACTTACATTATATCGTTTTGCATAACTTGAAATTCGTTACAGTCTGACGACCCCAACTGGATATCCTACTATTCGACTCTGAAGATGACTTTGAACACCCGTCCCACACTGTTGAAACACCTACGTCATCTCGTTACTTCTTACCTTCTCTACTTTCGTAAAAGCTCCTAGGATAGCATGTCCGATTATTCGCACACAACTTTAACCCATCAACCATCTTAACATCCCATTATGGAAAGCACAACTTTTGATTCGACTTATTTCATTTCCTGTACTACCGTTCAATTTTGAAGTAAACAACTGAACGACAAGAGAAGTAATGAATCACACGAGGATCTAGTGAATTGTAACCCAATGAATTGCTAATGCTATCAAGCTAATATTTGTCTATGAGGAAAGATTCACATGGCTCGCTACTAAATGGATTAGGCCGTACATTAGGAAACCAAGGGAAGAAATGCTAACAACAAAAATATGACAAAATCCGTGTAGAGCGTACATTGCTAAACCAAATTTTCAAGAACGGATTGTGTAGGAGAGTTACCTACTACAACAAACGTAAGTTTGCAACTCACTAGACCATGCACTTTGAATGCAAAGACTACAAGATGTGTTGGCCACTGTGATACAAATTGTAGGACAGCAACCCGTTACAAATAACGACTATATGCCTGCAGTGTCGAAATTAGAAATCTGAACCGTGCGAATCGTATTTAGGAGGTTAAAACTCGTAGGAACTCTAACTCATCAAAGATATCGCTTATACTTAAGGAGAGATTTTTCCTTATCTAGTGAAACCTAAGTAGATTTAGACTGTAATCTCTAAGAGTTTTGCACTAGTACTTTACCTTGAGATTTCGTGTATTGTTGATATTCCTAAATCCTTTGTCAATTTGGTGTCATTACGATTTTGTCAGTACCTTCAATTCTCTAGTAAATGTATGAAAGCTACTCTTTGAGTCTGTTACATCATACACCCCATTTCACAATTATTATATAAACTTCTTACGTTATAAACTAAACTGGATGGTAATCCTACGAAACTATTTTTTAAGTGTCGTCTTAATTAAACATAGTTTGTTTGTCGCGTACTAAACTATTCTACACCATTTAACCAAACCGTATCAAGCTGATTAGCTTCTTGTTTATTTTAACACCTTATAAACTATTTTGATATCATTCTATAAACTATTTTGTCAACATTTTATAATTATCATACTATTACCTCATAACTTATCTGACTATCAATTAAGAAACTAATTCGTTTCCATCTTATAACCTATTTTACGGTTAATTATAAACTCTTTTACTACCCTATTATAAATTACTTTACAGTCATCTTACAAACTATTTCATTGTCACCTCATGAATTATTTCGTTGTCATTTATAAACTATTTTACTGTCAATGTATGAACTATGTCGTCATCATCTTATGAACTACTTCGTGTCTTTTATAAACCATTACGTTGCCACTTTATAAACTGTTGGGTTGTCAACTCATAAACCATTTGTTACCATTATATTATAAACCGTCACGTAACTTTCTCGTAAACTATTTTGTTATCACCTCATAAAACATTTCCCGATATCTTACAAATACTTTGTCAATTATATAAACTACCTAGGGTGTTTTCATTACCATGAACTGTTTTGTGCTACCTTATAAACTATATCGTTAAATACCGTAAAAGATTTATTTACATAACAATAGTTTTGACCGAACTGAGCATTTTATCGTTGTTCCTAAATTTATGCATAGCCTATCACCTAATGTATAATTCACAGAAGGACCAAATCTATGCTAGGAATTAGTCACCAGTAAATTTTTTTGTGAAATTACCACTTACTTACCATCTCTATTTCCTTCTCTTCCTAACATTGTCAACGAGATTATATTGTACTGTGTTTTATTAATATTTTTGCGTGCGAGTCATGATTCGTGTTGGTCCCACGTGTATTCGCATATGTAAGCGTCGATAACTAAGTAATTTTCTCTACTTATCATATAGAACACCACAACCTTAGCCGAGAGACCAAATCATGCTTCCTGTAGTCATGGAAATTACGGATTGTAGGATGTTAGAATGTAACGAACTTATCTTCCTAATTGGGTTATAACCAAGAGAAC
Organism: Tanacetum coccineum; assembly: GCA_026074375.1. Taxonomy (NCBI): domain Eukaryota; kingdom Viridiplantae; phylum Streptophyta; class Magnoliopsida; order Asterales; family Asteraceae; genus Tanacetum; species Tanacetum coccineum. Next base: position 4,902 of record BQNB010102868.1, on the reverse strand, counting down.
TAGGACATTTCCTTCAATTGACTTACGTTTTAGTCATTTAGAATCACGTAAATTATGAGATTCTCGTACCGGCAAAACCTTTGATGGATCTAAAGTTAAAGCAAAGGACGAAATTATTGCAAGTACATGGAACCTAGTTAATAAAAACCTCACCTCCGCTAGTTTTAGCTCTTAAACGACATCGGTCCCATCTACCGTAGACACTAAGTACACTGTTGAGTTAGCCGTCGAAAAGATCATATGAGACGATACTATCATTTGAGATTGAACACTGAATTATCTAAACCATCCATCCAATATAGACTTAATGCCCGTAGAACTTGGTAGTTTTGACGTTAATCGACCAGTGTATGGTTTGGTTGATCAAAGAACCACGCCATGAACAATATGAAAAAATATTGTTCTATCTCACCTTATGGTGATGAAACCTTACGATTCAAAAATAGCAATAGGAGTGATGGATATGCATTTGATATTACTAGTGAACAAGAGCAATGGTTGTTTGATAGTATTGGTAACGTTTGGAGCGGGATAACTTGAGACTGGGAGTCATGTTATAGTGTTTGAAGAAAGATTAGTGACCGTCTTCCGGCGTAGTATGTTGTAGATCAAAGGGATTTATAATAACATTTTCCTACATAGCGGGAATCTTCTTAGAAATGTTTGTCAAAAAGAATGATGAACCTTCATCAGATGTACAATGACTACCGAAAATTTAACAAGCTCACCGTGAGAACGTATTTAGGACCAACGCACCAAGGTATTCATAGGAATCTCAAGAATTGGGTGGTGCAACACCGTAACTTGGATAAGTCGTGATAGAATTCACCAATGGATATCTTTATCTACTCAAGCAAATAAGACTGCAAGGAACACCTTAAAGCATATCTCGGAATTACTATAAGAATAATGAATGTACACCAACTTTCTCTAAGCGTGAATTCTCGATCCAAAAGTGCATTTCTAGTCCGTTGTTTAATAATGCAAGACCTTCACAGGTCGATACCTGCCAAGAGTGAGTCAATTCAAGGGATTAGGCAATACTACGACTCCACTGAAGATACGTAAAAATTCTTGAAGGTCTTCAGTTACTACCGATGATCGAAATATTTAACAAGGATAGAAAACCACTAACTGAACTGACTTAGAAAATGAGAAATATTAATATGTGGAAGAGAGAGAATAGGAAGCCCTTCAACGTTAGACATAGAAACCTTGTAGTGCACATGATATTTTGCATTTACTCGACTGGAACGGAAAACTTCGTGGTTTACTATAACGCCTCGCATAATGGATTAGGAACTATAATTAGGCAGAAGGAGAAGGTGATAGCTCACGACTCTCTAAAACTGACAGTTCATGAGAAGAACTACATGACACACGACCTAGAATTTGGAGAAATAGTGCCTACTCTCAAGATTTGGGAACACTACCGATATGACGTGAGTATGAACTTGAACCCGATAATCACCAGAATCCGTTCAAAATATCTAGGAACACAATCGTGTCTTACCACTCAGCAAAATCTTAAGGCCTCACTTAAACTACCTGATCTCATTCTTAAGTTATTACTTTTGCCGTTACAAATCCTTACAATCATGAACTGTTTGTGGAGCTAACAAACTTGTTGAACTCTTGAGATAATGAATTTGGTTCAAATCTCGAACTAACATAAGTGACGAGTGCAATATTCCAGCCACTTACACATAAGCTCTCCCAGCGACCTCCTCATATCGCTTGACTTTATTCTTGGGATATTGTTTCTCAAAATGGGCCCTCACTCTCCACATTCAACGCCGTCTGTTATAGTTGTTGTTGTTTTGTTTGCTGTTGTTGGGTCCGTGAGCAGTCCCAGCTCGTACAACCTTATCCACTAGGTGATACAACCTCCCCCTTAAACCAGATAAATATCTCTTGACAAAATATCTAGTCGAGCTATTCATTTCGGGCCACTAGTAACCGAAAAAAAAAAAAAAACCTTTTTTTGTTCGGTCACGTTACAATCCTCGTCCTATCCTAAGTAAGTTGAATACTGTACACCATTAGCTCGTCTGATATTAAACCATCGAACATGTTACAGATATCAGAAACCCATACTTTTGCCTTTAACCATTTAAAAACTTATTAAGACATACCCACGCGTCTACACGTTTCTACCCTAGAACGCTTCATATCAAGAGACTCTGATGTGCTATATAGAGACTACATGCAATATAATATCATCTTTCAAGACTTTATTATCATTCATACTCATTGTCTTTTGAAAACTTAATTATGCTTCCGCAACATTTTAAATTTCATTTTAAATCTTGTAAGACTTATCCATTTTTAATAAATACAACGAGTATGATTTTCAAAACTTCCATTAGTGGTCGTTCCCTTGATCTTGTAGGATGTACATTATGACATCACGCCCCCGGACACTCATTCCGTCCAGGCCTCGTCTCGGAGTGTGACAAATTGAGACCGTAACAACTGGCTATTTTCAAAACTTTAAATGACCATTTTACCCTTTGACTTTTTGGGTCCTACTTGACTTTGTAACTTTTTGACCTTTTACTGTCACATAAAAATGATTACTGTGTAACCGGTATTTGTTTTATTTACTTCCCGTCGGGTCACCCAAGCTAGTACCACTCTCACCCAGGCACGCTTAATTATGAGGTTCTGATGGGATCCGGTGCATTAGTGATGGTATAAAAAATTTACTTTTTACCCTCGATATTATTTTTCTTTTTACTTTTTTCCCCTTTTACCATTTACGTGATTAATTTAACCTAAAACCGGGAAGTTGTCCCGCGTAAAACAGAAAAACATCATCGGACGCGTTCTGGCTTCGGACTAAGATTAGTATATTTGTTATATGCATTATTTTATCATTTCAAAGTGTTAAATAGGTCACGTACACTTTTGTTTACGATTTCTACATTTTCGCGTACATTTTGCATTTTTTGTGTTTTTTATCAAACGGAACCCCGAAAACTCGTAATCTTTTCACGAAACTCTAGTTATCGTATATCTCAGGATTAGAGGTTCAAATTTCATAGATATCCCCCCCCAGCTCAATTTACACTCATGCATACACTAAATTAATTCTAAGGGAATCTTTTCACTTTAGCTCATGGTCCCCTCCCCCTCCCTTGGCTTGGCTCACGCTTTGGATCCACTCCTAACTCCTTTGGCTCCACTCCTAACTCCTTTGGCTCCAAGATAAATCCTTTGGCTCCAAGCTTAGTCCTTCCTCTAAATACCATCCATATTTCATTTCTCATAAATTTTACACACACTAGCTAAACTCTTGCAATTTTCTTTCCTTCCTTTCTTTTGTACTATAACCGAACCACACACTTACACTTGGTTAAGTATGTATGTTGACTTGTCAACCAATACAAAACCCTAGTACTTGGGATCCTCCTATAAATACCATACTATACACATTAGGGTTCTCATTCTTTTTAAGCCACCAAGAAATTTTCTTTCTTCCTTTTTCCTTCCCCTCGGCACAAACACACCCTTAATAGGGTTTTCTTATCTTTGATTTCTCTTCAAGATCTAGTGTTCCTAGCTATTATTCAAGGTTATTTAAGGGATATGCAAGTGTTGGCTCATTTGTTTAAGGGTTTTTGTTCAAGATCTATAGTTAGGGTTTCAAATAAATTTGGGGGTTTTGCAAGATCTTGGTGTATGCTATAGATCTAGTGTTTAATCTTATTCCTTTATCATTTGTAAGCTCTTTCTTGAACCTCCTTTTGATTTCTTTATTTTCTTATACTCTTGGTTTAAATCCTATTGTGTTTGTGCAAGTCTTTTAAAAATAAACAAGATGACACGTGAAATAGTTATATTTTTATGGTTCTTTGATTTACATAATGTTTTAATTGTGAGTATGAGTGACCATGTATGTTGCAACAAAGATGATGATGAAATTAGAGTAGTTTTAATGATGGTTTTGATGGTGGATTAGTAGTGAATGAAGATTAGACACTATTGTGAAGTTTGGATGAATTTTTAAAAGCGTTTGCGAAATATAAGGTTGCTGATCCGATTTTATTTTGAGGTTTTGGGAGACTAAAAAATGTTTTCATTAGTCAAGAAGGTAGTTTTTGGATAGCTCGTTTCATATAGATAATTTTTCATATATTGAACACTAAAATCGGACTTAAAACGACCGAGTTACGCTCAAATGAAACTTGAAACATTTTTCGGCAAAACGATTTTTATACGATCAGACCAAGAACGAAAATGACCATTTTGACCCCTTTTGAGTCCGTTTCGGCAAAAGTGTAAAACACAAACATGGCCTAAAATGACGTTTTCCTTTCAAAGTCGCGAAAGTTGTGTTAAAATGCTTTATGAGTGAGATAGACCTAGTTTTCGCCAAGTTATTTTAGGACATATAATTATGTATATTAAAACGTTTTCAAGCAGGTTAGGTGTGTTTAGGGTTCGAAAGCCTTAGAAAATATTAATGTAGTGATTTGATCTTATTACGAAGGGTTAGGAGTTTTCTAAGAATGATAAAGCAATACCGTTGCACGTTACAAAAAATAGTAAGTTAGTATATATTAGCGAAATAGAAATGAAAAGTAGGCGTTTAGGATACTTTAGTGCGTTTATGTAATTATGGACTTGACAAATATAGGGGACGGTATTAACATCCCGAAACTTAGAACTTTCCAAAAATAAAAAGTTTCTTAAAATAGTAACTTTCCAAAAATGGCAACTTTTAGTAAGAATGGCGTAACGTTTATATAAACCTAATGAGTTCGTAAAGACACGTTTTTGTTAAATAAACTAAAGTACAAACACATATGGATGTCCATCTCTTTTATGAGCGTCTTATATGAGATTTCATTATTTATTTCTCATTCTAAAGCGTGTCTTATAATTAGGTCGCGGTTA
>BQNB010102867.1:0-24151 GCA_026074375.1 Tanacetum coccineum | reverse complement strand
TTTTTAGCACATAAACCAACTTTACAATTGCACGTTGGACATCTCAAAGTGGCATTAATGTTAATTTAAGGCTTCACTGGTTTTTGAATTTGCACATCATGTCTGACACTCACATCCAAAAGATTTGACAAAAAAAATCAGGAATTTGGTACCTGTATGAGCTGAAATAGGTATCTGCATTAACATAAATAAAATAATATAGAAAAGCAAGACAATAACGAAACCAACTTTCAACAACAGTTTCTAACATTTTTTTTTAAATATTACCTATATTAAACTCATAAACCACCATAGACTCATAAGGCAACCATAGACTAATATTGGTTAAAAGCATACTATTTACAAAAAGCGACTTTTGTAGGAAATAGTCATGTAGAATAACAGAATAGTAACATTGGTTGAATTCTTGTTTAGTGATAACCTACATGTGAGCCAATGAAGTAAATTATAGTATTTGTGCAATAAGCTTCTCATTGAAGGAAGCAATATTAGATTTAAAACTAACCTTTTGAGTTTCTTGTCATCTATGACACATTTCGACATCCCTCAACCACGATTATGTGAAGTTATCTTAGGCATATTGCATACAATATTTCGTGTAACCAAAATTGTAACAAAGAAATAAGGATCTCCAAAAGATGAGAACGGAGTTGCGAAGAAATAGCCATTTATTATAGGCATATTATACATATATATTAAAGAATGAGATTTCCATCCCGAGGCTGTCTTAAATGCATTCATTGCAATACCTGGCCCGACCCGAGTTCCCGTTTTGGTTAAAATTCACTATACACGTGTCCTGTTAAAACAAACACACATCGCCTCATCTCTCACACTGCACACAGAAAACAAACAAACATCGCCTCCGCCCCCTTTTTTTCTCCTACAACTTTTTCTCCACCAGACCTCATTACACTTTTCACAAGCACACCAAAATGATATTGAATTTTCTATCCTACTTTGTGAAAAGCAGGAGACTCACGGTATTGAATTTTCTATCATTCGATTGTCTTAATTAGGGTTAGGGTTCCGTGTATTCTGCTAATTAGATTAATTCATGTGCTAATGTTTGTGTTTTTTTTTGTTTCTATTAATAGTTTTAAGGGTTAGTGTTTTTTTGTTTGTTTTTGTTGTCGTATGCAGGTAGTTTGCAGGTTGAAGATGTATATAGATGGATTGCATATTCATAACAAAGATCGAAAGTTGTGGTAATTTTTTTTGTTTTAATTTCAAGACAACTTTTATTGTAGTCTGCTCATTTTTTATGGTTTGTTCTTTAGTTGTTAGGTGTGTTTATTTTTACTTTTAAATTTTGAACGAAAGTATGTGAAAATTAAAGATTTAGAAAGGTTTATAATGAAATTGAGGGCATTTTAAACATGCTATTGAGAATGAAATAGTTTTGGGTTAACGATAGAGAGTGTGTTTACTACATGTGCCTACAACAGCAAGAGCAGATTTGTTATTGTTTTTTTTGAGGTTTCCGTTTATAAAGTATAACTGCGATTACCACTTATTTGAATCGTTGTTCATCTAGTGCTGACAACGAAATTAGAATATATACGTTAGATATAGGAAAAGGTATTTAGGTAAAAGGATCTTCCAGTTTTGGAAGCGTCGCCGCGGCCACCATTAGTACCGAAGTGTGATACAGTAACTTTGGGTTTGCTATTTACTGGGGAATAAAGTTTATCGTTTACGCCTGTGTAGTAAAGTTTGATAAATAAAACCGGAAAAAAAACAAACTGACATTTTCTGGGAAAATAGGACGACGATATGTGAAAGTAAAAATTAAATGTGTCAACGGTTAGCATCACTTTATTTATATATTTTATAGATATCTTTTGATTTGTAGCAGCTTAACCTGCGGATTTATTTTATTAGGTTAGAAATTTTATATTTATTTGGTATGGTTGTTTTATGCTTGCTTTTATGTGTGTCGGACAGGGTGAAGAACCGAGGATAACAAAGGAGGTCGAATCAAATCATTAAAGGATTAAGAAAGCGATTGGAAAGCAAGACGTCTTGAGGCGAAAGGTATTTCTTTTCCCTCTCGATTCATGTTGGTAAGTTGGGTAATGAGTCAAGAAGTCATCTAAAAAACGTGTCGAAATACAAGATTTGGGTCAAAATAGGGCTCACCCACATAAAACACTAAATGGTGTTTGGATTGCCTATCGGCTTATTAGCTTCACTTCAAAATGACATAAGTATTTTCAAAACATATGTCCTATTACTTAAAAAATCAATCTGACAAGCCAACCTAAATAATTAACCTTACAGTTTATGTGGTTTATCCGGTTAGGGTGACTGACCTATGGCACATCGAGGTCAAGATATAGTCCTTTATAGTTACCAAATGCTAATGTATATAAAAAGGGTAAATCTGTGGGTTGATCTTTGGCACAAAAGTTTCGTGGTCAACCATTAATGTGAGTCGATACATCAGGTTAATGAAGTCGTATATGTTATCTTTTATAGGTGATGATACCATTGAGTTTGCTTGAAAACTATCTGGCATCGGTGTCTCTAATTGCAAGACATGGGGAATCGTTTTCTTTTAGATACACTTCACACTACGCATACATCTTTGCTTCGGAAGGATGATGAATCTGGCGAGTCAAAATCATCCAGTCAGGTTGTCACCAAGAAAACCGCTGCCGAAATCGCTAAAAAAAAGGTAACACATATACTAATAAAAATGGCGAGTCAAAATCATCCAGTGAAGTTGTCTGACTTAGACCCTCATCCAAACACTATGGCTGCTATTTTGTTCATAGAAATGTTCAGCCCTTGCAAATCTACACAGAAATAACAAAGAAAAACCAAGGATGATTCATTGGAACTTACGTCATTGGCTTTTTCAGTTTTCGGTAATCCATTGTACTTTGACTTATCCTTTTATGTTTTTAGTTTATGTACTTATCCTTTTATGTTTTTAGTTTATGTATATGTTGCTTATTGTTGCAAAATATAAAGGTCGATTGACAGGTGGTTTTGTTTTTAGTTATTTCATATGGAAGAAATAGACGTGCTCTTCACTCTGGCCTAAACGGGCGAGACTAACCGTCGATGCTGTTTGGTGCAGCCATCAGTGGTGGTGTGGTTGCTGAAATGGGAATGGAAAAGACTTAACATGCTCTTCAATGTAAGCACAGTACCCATGTTTCACATTTTCAATTCTTTGATAACAACCAAAAATGTGCTTTCCCGTATTGTTAATTTCCTATGCTCCACGTCTTCAGTTATTTTAAAAAACCTTTGATCAAGTTTGTTATATACATCAGTGCAGGTACCACTTTTACAGATACAAACAATAGACAAGAGCAGCCTGCCCTTAATGTAAGCAATAATAAAGAAAACTGAGTTTGCAGTGACTTAAAGCGATTGGTGATGTTGCAGCAGATTCAAACCAACAGATATCAACAGCCTGTTTTCTCATAATAAAGATAACTGAGTTTGCAGTGACTTGAAGCGATTGGCTACAAGAAAAACAAATAAGGAGATTGAGCCAAGTTTGCCGCATATAATGGATTGGAACAAAGAGCAGATGTAAGATATCCCATACTCACAGGTATTTCAAACTACTTTTAAACCATTCATATATTATGAGACCTGAAACTGTGCATACTTATAACATACTATATTCACTATGACTTTTAGTTATTTATAAGCTGCTTATTTTGAGATATGGTTGTATTTGTGGCTTTTTGTGTTTATTTGTTTAACCTTATTTGATTGGCTTATCATGTCACTACACATTAAAAAACCCAAGTAACTTTTCTTAGAGGGTGTTTGAATTAGCTTATTTTATGGCGTATTTAAAATCTGGAAAAGCTGTGAATCTTATTTTTTATGGCTTATAAGGTTGACCTTATGCCCTAAGCCATAAGCTCAAAGCATTATGGTCTTAAACTACAATTAGTAAGCTTTTTGGCTGTTTCAGATTTCAATATGAGATAAAATAAGTTAATCCAAACACCCCTTATAAATGAGCTTATTGGGTTTGAATTTATCAGTAAGATTATAAGCTAATCAAATAAGGTAAAACAAACACCTTAATGTGGGGACATATGTTTGTTTTTGCAAGTTATAATTTTAGTTTTTAGGATCTTCGTGATACTAGGTTTATGAAACGGTCCATAATTTGTAGATACTGTAGTAAGGCGAGGTTTATGATAAAATTGACTAAAACAGTAAGAAGTAGAAACTAGCTAATGAATATAATCATAATCAAATTATGAGATTATGCGTACCTGCATCAAAATGTCTACTATTAGTCATGAATTCAGACATGACTATATAGTGGAGTCAATCAGCTTCTTAATGTACGACTAACATAATGCCCAAATCCGAATAAACCTGGGTTTTCTTGGTGGTGATCATTATGCCAATCTTTAAAACCAAGGTTAGCCAGCTCACGTGTTTCTTTAACGAGGTAAAAAGCTTTATTGTATAGTGGTTATCCACTTATGCACATATTTCTATATGCAAAACCATTTTAGGTTTATAAAAGTATGCAAATATATTTGATAAGTTTTTTCTTAGATGCGGACTGTTCCGCCCATCTTCAACGCCGTTGGTCAGGACCCTGGCCAAGACACTAAGAATTCTCATTGTATTGCTATGATGGAGGCTGTCAATGGTGGAAAGGACCTAAATGCATGTCTAAATATGCTTGCCATTGAGGTATTGATCATTTATCAATTTAATTATGTTATTACATATACTTGCATCTGATATGATGGCTTTTCTTTTTTCCCTATCTTTTGTCTTCCTCAACTTTCTTAGGTATTGAAAAATGACATCTAAGATGGTAATAGGTCTTAATTGTGGAGACGAGAATGGTCCAATTGAGATAAAGATTATCAAACAAGACACCAAAAAGTATATACATGTACCCAGGTAAGAACTAATGCTCAAGGGTGTTGTTACCATTAAACTAATTTCAGAACAAAGTAAGCCACTGTTTTCTAATTTCCAAGAAATTGCAAGCTACACTTCCGCATCATTAGATCTTCATAAGCCATCTCCTTAAGAATTATGAACGTGTGTCTGTCCATTGGTACTGTTAAGCTATTGACTTGACATACGTTAGGATCAAATTACTACAAAAAACAGAACAAGGTGTGTTTGGGTCGGGCTAAAAGAAGGAACATTACATAAAGAAAAAAGAGACATTAACTTACATTTCTAACTTAAGCTTCCTACCAGTATGCAAACAACAAGATACATACATTATTGCAATGATCCGCTTTGAATATTTTTTCCTTTCTTAAGTTTACAGTATGAAAATAAAGGAACACATAGACTGCTAACCCTACATCATACTTTCTCCAGGAACACCGCCACAGGACATCATAGAAGAGGTTGCATAGACAATCGTCTCGACCATACCCCGGACAGTTCATCCACCGTAACTACAGCACCGAAAACAGCATCTGCAAAACGTTCTATACTTCCAGACCTATCACTAGAAGCTTCGCTTGATACAGTATGGTAGAACAATGTGCAGCTTCAATTGGCTTTTGCATTTTGGTAAATAGTATTTGCTTAACGTAGACCCATGCAGTACATAATTTTGGTTTAAACTAGATAAATCCTCACCAGTATACGATTTTCCAGATTCTGTTATAGTTACGTGGGGCGAAACACACACGACTCTACTTTCGACTCAGTGTCGTTTGCTCTGTTCAATCAGAAAAAAAAGGATAGCCCCGCGCTCCGCAGCGAAGCGCGGGCTAAAAGCCTTGTTATATATAAGGAAGGGCACATTGAAAATCCGAAAGGGTGAAAGATGGCAAGATACATTTGATTGTAAATTGTGACGAGGGAATTTATTTACTAACAATTAATTATATATATACTCAAAATTCTCCGGATACTACGTCGTTTTACTAAGTAAATATTCTAGGCCAAATTCCAGCCCAAAAAAATCCAGCCCAAAAAAATCCAGCCCAAAGTCAAAAAAAAACTTTCTAGCGGCCCAAAATAGAAAAAAAAGAAGCTTTACAAAACGGACCCTCAACTTTTAATTATTTACGACTTTTTAATATATTAAAGTTTATTTATCAAATATATAACACATATCTACCGATTCATTCAGATAAAAAAATACATGCGGAAAGATCTTCGAATTGCGAACAAAACGAGCCCAATATTGCAATGCTTCTGACATACGTACGATTTTATAAAAAATGTTGAAGTTTAATATAAATAAAAAAAATTCTTACAAAACGTACCCTCAACTTTTAACGACTTTTTTCTATTTAATAAACTTTATTACTTGAGGCCCCACGTACTAAACAAAAGGCCCAAAATGCTAATATGATTTAAAAAAAATATAACACGAGGTCCAAAATAGCCCGAAATAAAACACACGCGATTTTATAAAAAATGTTGATGTTTAATATAAATGAATTTTTTTTTACAAAACGTACCCTCAACTTTTAATGACTTTTTTCTATATAATAAACTTTATTACTTGAGGCCCAACATACTAAGCAAATGGCGCAAAATACTAATCTGATTCTAAAAAAATATAACCCGAAGCCCAAAATAGCCCGAAATAGAACACATGCGAAATACTTTAAAAAACAAACGCCCGCCGCAACGCGCGGGCCGAAAACATGCTTGTTAGATAAATTTTGCTACAATTTCAACAGTCACGAATTTCCTATTCCACTTGGTTAAATCACGAGTAAACTTCAAAATTTTGGTTATTTTATCTCGCAAAAGTAAAGATCTATTTTTCTTCTTTCCGTGGCTTTTTGAACCAACTAAAACGGAGTTCAGACGAAGAAGTTATGGCCAAATCATTGAGACACGTCTAAATCTTTCACTCTTCATTATTTTAGGGCCAGTTTGGTTCATGGGTATAAGTGGGTATGGATTCAAAGAAATTCCAAATCAATAGTTTGGTATGTTTTTTTCTTTCTGACACAAAGAGCCCCGATATAGAACACATTTCCAAAAAGAACCTATTTAAAAAAACCAACCGCCCGCCCGCAACGCGCGGAGCCGAAAAACATGGCCTTGTTTTATATTTATTTTGCGCTATTACTATATCCCTCCCCAAAAACATAGACTAGATACTCGTTGGGAAATTAGTAAACATTAAGAGCATAAAATTAAATATAATAAATACGAAGCCAAACGCAGCGGAGCAAGACCTAGCACCGTCAGGATCATTTCACAAATGACCGTCAATACCAATATAAATTAACATAACTAATAATACCAAAGAAAAAGCGTATACCTTTTTATAGCCCAATAATCCTTTTGAATTTACTCAAATCAAAGAACAATAGAAGGATCCAAATTGCGAGGGAACATTCTTCGTTCCGTTTGGGATTCAGTACCACCACGTTTTTTTGTTTAGTCGAATTCCCCAATTGCTAGAACATGCTAGTTTTTCCTGTTTAATCAACAAATAAGCCTAAAACAACTTTACCTATTCAAAAAGTATTCGATTAATCAAAAATCGCGCGGTCTTTTTCCCCCCCCCCATGAGTTTTTGGCTGTAAGTCCCAACGACTTGACCCCTCATCAAACACGAGAAGAAGGGGAAAAAGAAAAGAAGTAAACTCTGCTCTGCCCTTTTTTAAGTACGGGGTTTTTTTTCTTAACCAAGAAGACTATAATCAAAAAACGAACTGAGCCTTGTATTGCTTGTTCTTTATATATTGTCACATAAGGAATTTTTGTTTATACGGAAAATCAAACACTCCCTCCCTCCTCTGTTTGAGCGTATAAACCCGGACCGTCAAACCCCAAAGTGCCCCCAACACCAAAAACCAATAAACTTCTCTTTTCTTCATTATTTGTTCTAACAGATATAAAGTCACCCTTCTTTTGTTAGTTCTGCAATTTTTAGCGACGACCGTTTAATATAAAATTCCCGCAGTTTAACGTAAAACCTAATTAAAATTAACGATCCGGATTTCCTTATAACCCTTTTATTAAATTTACACCAATTAACTATAAACGTAATTAATTATATTTGTAATTGAATCCCCGAAAGCCTATCAGTGTGCGCGTACATTCCCAAAAGGCCGAGCGCATTCCCCCAGACAATAAAATAATTTTACGTGTACAATTCCTTTTATCAGCTCCCCCACTTTGGGGAACAGGGTTAAACATAATCATAAATAATCAATATAACATATTGGTAAACGACGTCCCTAGCGCAAACACGCCCCATTGCTTATACACCCGGATTACTCCCCTCCGAGTGGTAAAAAGTGTTTTTTTTTTCCCCAAAATAACATTTAAATAATTACATGTCCCCCATGGTTATATATCCAATTTATTTTACTCAATGAGTGCCAAAAGATTTTAAAATAGATATGGATCAAAAGTCCATTCTATTCAAAAAACTAATCTTTTTGATTTCTATTTCCTCGTGGTTTTTACGATAATAAAATGGCAAGAATTAACCAATCAATCGGGAAAACAAATCCCAGAATATACCATTGGGTTCCTGGGCCAAGACAACAAACCATCCCAACGATTAATTTTAAGCGAGGAAGTGCCCCCAGTAGCATTTCAACATGTATTTCACACAAACTCCAGTTGAATGAAATACATGTTTATTTCCTTTGAACTACAATAATAAGCCACTTAGATCATATATTTTCTGAAATACGTTAATGAAAAATATAGTCATTTTTAATGGCGACCCTTGTTACGGGTAGTTTTTAGCAAGTAAGAATGAAAAAGGAGTTGGGTACATAATCCCCCACATAGCGCGATCAATATCACTAACTGCATTTTTCCAAGTCCTCAGGAATTTTTAGTAAAACGTAGAAATATCAATTTACAAGTGAGGTGGCACTTAAATGAAAACGATCGATCCCCCAATGTAAAGTGCGGTTGGTGACACCTGGGCGTTGGAGAAGTACCCCCCTCCCGACAATGCAAATCTTATTTAGTTAATCGTGTTGAAGATCGAGAGAACGTTCTTTTAAATATTTTCCCCTAAACGAATATAACCCCAAAACCACTCCAAAATATGTCTTTTAATCAATTTATACATTCCCCCCAAATAAATTTGAAAGCACAATAGAACCTCCTATTTTAGAAAACATTTTATTGTCCCATGGGAATACAACAAACATGCCAAAAAGATAAGACTCAATAATTATAAATGAAAACCGCAATCATATCAAAATTTAAACTTCCAATTCCATAAAAATGAACGATTGTTTTAAACAATAACCTTTTATCGCACTAAAACACTAAAATACAGAATTACCATGAAACTAAAACTAACTAGCAGAGAACACGAAAGAAACCCCAAATGCTTGTCTAAGACACTGATTCGACGTAACTAAGCTTTACGGACCGCGCGGCGTTTTACAGGCTTTCTTCGTAACAAACGGAAATCCGGGCTACAGATTTATCCATACTGCATCTGGTTTGTAAGCTGGGTAAGCGAAGATGAGCGTGTTTGGTAGTAAAGAAGTAAGAGCGCTTTCGTATGAGGATGGGTTATCCAGAAATTCCGCTCAAATGGGGGGTGCGGGCTCGAGTCGGCTGTTAAGCTCTGTGGCCGTTATAATCCTTTAAGTTGACCTCCCGTTCCTTGTGTTGTTTGTGGGTATTGGCTCTTTTTGGGTTGGTTCCCTGGCAATGATAGGAGGATGAACAAACTATTATGTAGAGTACAATACATATGGTTAAGTGAACCTACTCCTTTCGACTAGTCGTGCCTTGCCCGCCGTTTGCTTTTGAGTGGCTTCTAACTATTTCGTCTGGAAATAGGATAGGCCTGCTTTGTGGTGGGTGGGGACCCACCGTTGTCTTCCTTCCGTTCTGACTGAGGGATTATGTCGATTCTGTCTTAATACAAGAATGTAGTTTTCCGGGTGACCAACGTAATGAGATGGAGTGTGCAAATATGTGAATGCGTGATTAGGGGAGGAAGGAATCAATTCTTGTACGTATGAAAGTAGGGGTCGGTTACTGATACACTATTTTAAAGTGTGGAGAGCATTCAATTAGAGCGGAGGGATGGTCTAGTTAACAAAAATAAATCGATATGTGGGAATAAGGTATGTAATATATACTATCTATATCAGATAGACTTGAAGGGACGGCGCTCATTTTGCCAATTCCATGCGAACGTTTCAGATCATAGGTTTAACGTGTCCTTTAAGTTGGTTGTGGTTTTCTTTTCCTGCAACGCGAGTGCCTATTTCTTTCGTAGTTCTTGTATTCTTAAGTCCAATGGATGAGTTTCGATCTCATTAGTGATTATTTGTTTTCTTTCGATTTGTGTGCAGGGGTAAAAAGAATATTGAATTACAGATTATATACGAGGTAACAATCTCAATAGACCAAAAGATTCTTCCATTTCTGAGGGTCATTTCTTGGTGGAAGACTATTTGATCTAGGGCCATATTATTCTCTTTTCGATGCCTTCAATTTATTTGTGTCCTTTTAGATATACATCATTATCTAAGTTACGGCTATCCGGAGTAAATCTGCAATATATTACACATCACCACTATATATGGAGTCGGTACGATACACATATGGTGAACAGTCAAAGCAAGGGATGGGGTCTAGTTAAATACGATATGGGGAGATATGGGATATAGCTAATGTTGATAAGGAAGGGAGGGAAGGAGCTCTTGCCTTCAAATCAGAGCAGAACGTTCCTTCTGTAATGCAAGGCCTATTTCTTTCGTACTAGCCAAAGATGAGTTTGATCCGTTAGGTTCTTTGATTTGTTCTGAAAAGAAACGAGAGACAAGAAAACATATTTGATTACGATTAAAAGGAACAATCTCAAATAGACCAAGATCTAATTTAGGGTCATTTCTTGGTGAACATGATCTGCCATAATCTCTTCGATCCCTTCATTTATGTGCCCGCTTCTCTTTGTCTTCGAGCTTTAATTCATCAATCCACTAATTCGTTCCTTCATATACCTCCCCACCAATAGATAAAGACAAATGGGAATAACTGAACCACGTCTACAAAATGCCAGTACCATGCAGCTGCTTCAAAGCCAATGTGATGCTCCTTGGTCAGATGACCAAGATATTGGCGAATACCACATATGATCGAGAAAAGAGTACCTATAATCACATGAAAACCATGAAAGCCAGTTGCTAAGAAAAAGGTAGAACCATAAATACTATCCAAAATTATAGAGGGCGCTTGATAATATTCCATTCCTTGAAAGGCGGTGAATACTAGAGCCAGTGAAATGGTAGCTACTAAAGCGTAAACTGCTCATTTTTCCTTCCTCCCGAGTATATCATAATGAGCCCAAGTTATGGCAGCTCTGGATGAAAGGGGAATAAGAGTATTAAGAAAAGGGATTTCCCGAGGATCTAAAACCGTAATACCTTTTGGGGGCCAAATACCTCCGATCTCTACCGTAGGTGCTAAAGAAGAATGAAAAGAAGCCCGAAAAAGAGCAAAAAGAAACATAACCTCCGAAACAATAAACAGAATAAACCCATATCGAGGTCCTAATTGTATAACTTTGGTATGATGTCCTTCCAATGTGGATTCACGTAGAACATCGCGCCACCATACGAACATGGCATATAGGATAAATATTAGGCCCAAACTAAGAAGTGTTGCACCCCCTTGAAATGAGTGCATGTACATCATACCTCCTATGGTGGTTGCCAAAGCTCTGAGTGAACCCAAAATAGGCCATGGACTTGGATCTACCAAATGATAAGAGTGCCTCTAAGATTCAATCATAAACAACTTTGCCTCGGTTGCATGTAAACCCCCCCTTCACCCCGCCCCCTAAAGTGGTAAATAAGGCTCTTTGGGGTCTCTCTTTCTATCTGACAAGACAAACAAATAGGAAGGGATGGTTCTTTCATTGCAAGAAGTGTAACTAGAAAAGGATCTCCCTATTACTTTGAGAAGAGAATTGTTGCTTTGACCGACGAACTACATGGGAAAATGGACCTTCTTTCTTTTCAGAAAGCATTTTTGGAAAGTAACAATTCCATTCAGTTCGGTTTCGGAAAACTTTCCGCCGGGGCCTAACATCAAAGGCGCAGGTTGATCTCTCTGGTTGAGGCTGCAATTCAT
Source organism: Tanacetum coccineum (assembly GCA_026074375.1). Lineage (NCBI taxonomy): Eukaryota > Viridiplantae > Streptophyta > Magnoliopsida > Asterales > Asteraceae > Tanacetum > Tanacetum coccineum. Next base: position 12,082 of record BQNB010102867.1, on the reverse strand, counting down.
TTTGACACGTGGGAAGGGCTTACTCTACTAGTGGCTCGGCTTGGTCTCGCTCCCTTCCCGTACTATTCCTCCCCACTAAAAAAAGAGCGATTGAGAATCTCGAGAACCTTTCTGAACGTCTGTCTTCGCGGGGCGATTTGAAAAGGAGTATATCTTTCTTGTAGTGCCCTCCATTCCACTATTCTGATCGAGAAAGAATCTCTTCTGAACGACCAAGTCATAATGAGATTAAAAACCGATGCTTCCTTGGCCGTGTGGAACATGGATTAGCATTATGTCATTCCTACAAGTGATCCCCCATCCAGGATTGGAAGAAGTGCTATATGAGGACTTCGAGATCAAATATAATATGTTCCTTTCCATTCCTCGTGAGCCACTGATTTCTCCGAAACAAGAGATCAAAGTGATCTTCCTCCTTTTTCCCAATAAGTCGACGGCCTTACACCATTGGGAGACTTCGAATAAACTGGAGTACATATAGGATAGACCGGTGCTAAAACCTTTTCTCAAGATATCTTCCAAACTGTTGGGGTCCTTGCTCTGGATGTTGTTTGTACAGTGTGAAAGTAGTTGGTTACGTTGTTTTAGAATTCTGCTGATCCCAAGTAGTCCATCTCCATCATTGCATATGGCAATATAGAAAGTAAAGAGGAAAAGGAATGACTAGAAGAATTGTGTGAAATAAGTGAATTTATCCAGTTGAGGCATCTTGATTGAGAATAAAGGATTCCCTCCATACAGAAAGAGAGGCCTTCCTGTACGAGTAGTGAAGAACTAAACAAGAACTTTTATCGGTTGTTGACCAATGGAAAGAAAGAGAGAAAGAAATGGGATTGTGTCAACAGGCCCCTATTCCGATGAAAAACAGCCCCTTTTCTTTTTGTTTAGCCCGTTCCTATCAGAAAAATGACAATTTCAGAGAAGAGGAAAAAAGTCCTCCGTCATAGGCGGCCGAGGGTACCTTCCTTGAGGTTCTTTTTGAATTTGAATCAGGTCTCCTCACTTATGTTTATGCTTATGATAATATATGCAGATCCCTAATCTCACAAATAGATTTTGACCTAATCTCCCATTTGTGAAGCAGCTCATGAGTGTATTCCGCCTGCATTTGTTAGATTCTTTGATTCTATAAGTTTGTCTTGTTTAGATTGTACGAGAGTGTCTTTTTTACTTTATATATAAAATATAGATTTACAATAATAGGTAATGTTCATCAATAAAGCTTGCATAAGAGATAGATCCTGCTAACTTGAACTGAGCACAAATTTCATTTGTATTTGAGCATAAAAGCAGCTGATTTGAAGGTTGGAAACCTACTGGTTCAGCCAAGAACCAGAAACCGAATGAAGGGAGCGAAGATCAGAGTCAAAATATGCCATGGAGAAGAGCTTACTTATGAGCAGAAGACGAAGTTGCAGGGGAACCTGTGGCTGGATTGAATCCTTCTCAGAAAGAGCTAATGCTTGCTGGGTCTTTTTGTCTAGCAGCTATGGAAAAGCCTATAGTATAGGGCTGGAATCGCAAGAAAACCTAGTCTCTAACTGAAAATTCCCTCTCACTTCTATGTTGATCCTCATATTGCTTTATTCTAACTTGTGCCCTTGACTGTCCTTTGAAATCTATATGACAGTCGACTGCTCCCTAAGATGACTCTCTACCGAGGCAACATTGGAACCTTTAGGCTAGGGCATAGTTATAAGCGTCGGAGCATAGCGATAGAGGGCTTCAATTCAAATGGGGTCATTTTCATTATGGTATGATAGGTAGTGTCGTACCACCACTCTGCTAAGGATAACCACTTATATACCACTTATGTGGCGCAAGTGGCCTTCCGTGCTACTCATTAATAATTAATCTGGGGTTAAATAACAGAATTTGATGATGTTAGAGCCCCCTTCAATAATAGGTCCAACTATTTTGCATTCCTCAGAACAAGTTATCAAGCTAGTGCTACTACCTTCCTTCGTTCACCTTCTTTGATTTCTGTGGCTTTACTGGTACGAGTCGCGATCCCAAGTCTTGTTAGCATGCTTCTGGAACTTGTTCGTCAACACCAGGTCAGCAGGTGGATCATTCATCAGACATGGCTATGCTCACCATATTGTAGTATAATGGGTGATATCTCCTATGCTGTCTTTGTGGATTTATGCTATCTTTGTGGATTCCCACCGAATTCCAAGTAGTCTTCTCTTTCTGTGTGGCTTCCTTTATAGGGATCTTGTAGGCATGGTACTACGTTTCTAGCAAGTTCGTGAAGGTCCAGCAATTTTTAAGGGGATGTTGTACGTACCGATTTGACAGTACTTAGGGTCCTCAATACGACTTTGTTTGGCCTGTGTTCCAAATTCAATGCTTAGGCAGCTCAAAAGCCTTATTCTTCAACAGGAGCTGGTTTAGTACTTCGGGGCAGTAACTCAAAGTGGTACCAGGTCAGTCCCTAACTATCTACTTCCACTAAATAAGCGGTAACGCTAACTTATGTGCTGAACACAGGGTCAGACACAGACCTCTTAGGTTTTTTCAGAAAGAACAAAAAAAATATCGTTAAGGTCCCATAGATAGAACCTGATACGAAGTACTGAACATAAGACCTATGTAAGGGAGTCAGTCCTACTCATAAAGGTAAAGGACCAAGCACTAGATCGTTGAAAACAAAAAGAAAGACTGACTATTAGATAACTTATTTAGAAAGGAGCCATCGGAATAGGCTTTCAAGTCAGCTGCCAAGTCAGCTAGTAAGTAAGCAGGTAATAGTCAGCCAACAAGCTGGGCCGTTCTTGCCAGTTTGAGTACTATACTTCGGTGTAGTAGTACTACAACGGTTTTGACACATACTAAGGACTCATTTTGTAAAGCAACTTATTGTGCTTTTATTCCAGCCAACGAAGCTCCGTCTAATCTCTAATAGGGGCTCAGTTTGGTTCACCCATCATACCTACTAAGTAGATGGCAGGCGAACTCAGACTAGTGCAACAAAGTTTAGACTCTCACGATTGGACTCTATAACAGAAGAGGTTTTGCAAAAAAGAAAAGGAAAATAAGCTTTGCAAATGCTAAGGCCGAAGCTCTTTGGGAGATATTATAGCATAGCGCATTTCCTCATGATTAGGGTGATGTGGTTATTCCATCGGTTTTCTTTATGAAGGGATCTATTATTCAAGATATTCTTGAAAGGCGGATTGACAAGTGCGACGAGGAGATGGAGATTCCAGAAAAGTCTACGAATAAGTAAGTGAAGGCTTGGCTTACGTGCTTAGCTTAAGCAAGAAGAAGCTATAAAGTCAAGCCTATTGAATGGTGGCAGAGGGAGTGGAGGTCTAAAAGTCAGAAGAGAACACTATGCAAAGGGTACGCGACCACAACACGATGTTATCGCCTTTTTTTCTTTATTTCTCTTCGCACTAGGAGAAGCTGTAACTTAGCAATTCGATTGTACTTAGATCGAACATGGTAATGAATGTAAGTGTGCTCTCTGGGCCTTACTTATTGATGGCTGATCTACATTCTCAGCTGATGACATTGAATGATTTGAGGACGCTGGGCGGCCAAACTTGCTTGCGCTTGGGCTGTTTCGCTGTGGCTTGGGGTATAATGGTTCGGAGAGATCGATGAGCACCTCACACTGCCATGCCAACCGCAGCTTTTGAATTAAATTTTGGGTGATCTTTGACCAACCAATGCAGCGGGAATGGGATATTGAATGAAAGTCAATCGAAGAGACAAGTGATTTCCATTTTTTTTCGCTAAGGAAATCTGCTAACACTCTAAACGATTCCTGAGACGACTGTTCTCTATGGCAAAAGAACAGCCTACATCCGAAATCATACCTACAAGCCTATGGATACTGGCACCTATTCTATTTCCATTGGACTTTTGAAGTCTGACTTATTTCACGGGACCAAGGCGGAAAGACGAGTTACTATTTTCACGAGCTCATTTAGACTCATAAATCAAACTCCTAATCAAACTCCTATTGATTGGGAAATGTCAAAGGTTCTTGTTCAAATGCCAAATCCATTAGATGACTCACCATCCCCTGAAATACCCAATTCCGGTACATTATGACAAGCTTAGCCCCCATGACATTGTGGAATACTGCCTTTTACCTATACAAAGCCATAAGCAATACTCCCCCTAAAAGGCAGCGATTCGGTTGGTTTGCTATTGATATAGATTAAAGACCGAACCTTTCTGCGAAAGCATTATAGAAATGACCTACCTTTCAAATTTTGATCTTGACATGTCGGTGGTTTTTAACCGTAGCCTTCTTACCCTTACCTAAGTCCAGGAACGGATCCTTTTGCCTGGAATGACTGAGGTCAAATGCCACATTAGATAGAACAGTTCCCTATCAATGGAAGCCTTCGATGAAGAAGGTAAGTAAATGCTACTTAAGAAGCACAAGCACCCTTTTTTATTCACTGGGGAAGCCCAGTCAACTGATAGGGGAAAAAAATGCCATTCACTTGTTTAATTGCTAAGAATCATTTTCTCTTTCGACTGGGAACTGCTTACCTTTGGTGCTTTATGTTTTTTTATATAAGGTAGTAATCCCGTAGAGTCAAGGGTGAATCGAGTTAGCATCCCGCCATTCATGTCATACCTTGTCAGCTAGGCTAGTTAGCTAATTCCTTCCAATAAAATAGATTCTGCAATGATGCGCGTAATCGATCTCTTATTAGGTTATTAAAAAGTCATTTCTAGAGGAATGGGTCATGGGAGACTAAGAGAAGAGAACCTGAAACGAAAGGTCCGATAGTGAAAGATGAACAAGAAGCCACAACTCAAAGGCTAATTCATGCTTTGCCAATAAGTGATGTTATTTTACTTAATATCCTAAGTTAGGAATAAGATCACAGCTTATCCCGCCACAAAGCGATTCAAATCTCTTTTCCATTGGCGCTTACTCTGACTTAAACAGCTTTGCTTCCTTCCCTAGATGCATGAGATAAAGGAAAGCGAGGGCGAAAGGAAGGCTTTGACTAACTCATTCTAGGGTGTAATTCCAAGCTCTCGTATGCCTATGAGACTCACAATCAGGCATCGCACCTTAGTAAGCTTTCAGGAAAGTCATGACTATTTATTGCCGCATCACGGAAAGATGAAATCTTTTCTGTTAATACTCTTTATTCCCACATTTTTTGAATTCGGCATCGGGACTGACGGGGCTCAAACCCGCAGCTTCCGCCTTGACAGGGCGGTGCTCTGACCGATTGAACTACAATCCCAGGAAAATGAGGTGTACAGCCTCCACTTTTTTTCTCTTCATTCGAACTATTGACTTTCGCCGTGTTGTAACAGAAACACGAATGATATACTATATTATATTTGAATAATTATATATCTATTTTTTTAAATGCAGTAGCGTAGACTCATAGTGGGCTAATTCATGAATTGAATCAAATGGTTTGATTTTAAAGAGTCACGCTCTTTCACTTTAAAGGCCCTAAGCTAAGAAAGAGGCTTAAGTCATCGCTTCAAATCCGAGAAAGGGCTTTTTTTTAGTTTTGGAATGTTCATTATGATAAGTAGTCGATTAGGAGAACTGCTATGTCACAACAGGGTATACTCTTCCTCATGTTTCATTATTCATATTTTATGTGCTGGGACATAAATATTCTACCTATTATGATATGAATCGCCAAAGTCTTCCTACTTCTCAATTGTTCCAATCAGATCCGAAAAATGAGAAAGAAATCAAAAGTCAGTGGATTTGAATTGAATCATGACTATATAAGCTATTCTTAAGAGATTCAATATAGATGAAATCGTGGAAGCAGACCTTTTATTTCCTTTTTCCATGTAAGAATTCGTCGTCCGATTGAACCTGCTTGTTCCTAGATGCTCCATAGGAATCCATCGCTATTCCTTTCCTCTACCGGGAAAGGTTCATTCCGAGTCACAAGAACAATCTCTTTTCTTTATGTGAGACAGATTGAAAAACCGGACTCTTTGAGGGCTACTTAAGCCTCTTTAGTGCAAACTAGAAGGACTGGAGCTGTTGGATGTTGCTGAGTATTGCTATAACTTAACAACCAAAAAGCTTTGCGTCGAACTTCAGCCCCTCTGAGTTAGCCACGGGGCAACAGCCTCTGACGCCCCACACTGTTGCGACAGGAGGGGGCTTTCCCAGCAGCCTACTTTGCCAAGAGGTGGCAGGAGCGCAACGACCTAGCCCAAACCTACTTAAACAACCTAAAGGCTTGGCCTGATCTGAAGGAAAAAGAAAGTAAACCTTATAGAAAAGCAGATAGAAGAGGTAGCCTATAGGTCCAAGCGACGAGCTCGGTGAAAACTCACCTCGTATTCCATGTGAGTCAGTTGACTTCGATTAGACCAGACCGACCTAGAGAGGAATGTGCCCACGAGGGCACCACCAGATGTTGTAGATGAACCTACTAAAGACGAAATTATATCATACTTGACCGGACCATGGGCTAGCCCCTACACCCACTGCACGAGTGGAATATTACTTAGTCAAGTAGAAAGGAACAAGGTCTTATGACACGATCACTATATCTTTTCTTTTTCTTTATCTCTCCTCTATGGAAAGAAAGAGGGGATGATACGTGGCGTGGTATATACCTGATCGTTTAGTCAACAAGACCTACGTAAGTCGACATAGCTCCATGTATATGTTCTTTTGAGCTAGAACCAATCAATAGAATGAAGTGAAATCTAGGGTAGGGCGACGAACACGGCGATAGAGGATTGTCTATCTAAAGCCCTTCTCTTCTTTACTCAAAGGGGCAATGCACCAGGCCAGCCAGTGTGGTGGCGAACACGCTGTGCTGTAAGCTAAGCTATTCACCTTGTAGACGGAGGAGATATAGAAAGTGTGTTGTGCTTGATTCATAAGATTATATAGTAGAACCAGTATATTATTTCACTTAGCTTGCCACTCCCATGACTTTATAGACCAACCAACCTGGATCTGTCCTCGTAAGTCTCTCTGCATTTTCGAAGCAAAGCATGCAGAAAAATCAAGCAATGGATCTTAGAAGAATTCCACTTTTTTCGGCATGACTCTTTCTATTTCTACACTGACATTTAAGTTGTCTCTCTTCTTTCTTTCAATCGACACACTCGACGCAGATAACTCTGGTGGCCCCCGCTTCTGTCTCTATCAGGCAGTGACAGCTCCCACCTCCATAGCCACAGCATGGAGGAGCAGCTCCTTAATTAGCACTACAACCAATCAAAATGTTCTCCAGATCGATATATGATGCTAAACGGAGACCAAGATAGAGAGAGAGGGATGTCCCCTTTGTTGCCTCTTCGAGACAAAAGCACTCATATGAATGGTGCTAATTCCTATGTTCCTTCTAGTCTCATTTAGTTTTGAGAGCCCCCCCTCCTCGTCCCTTACTCGTCTTTTGCGTCATCCTGGAATTTTTTCCGTATGCCGGGGAAAATGCCTCACCTTTCTACATACATTTTTAGAAGAATTTCATCGGTTCTCTATAAAACAGAAGAAAAAGCCTTGGTGGAAACACAAACTAAAGGAGAGAGGAAAAGTTGAAAGGGGGGAAGAAGTCTAGTGCTAGTTCTTACTAAAACTTCTTGATTTTATCTAACTTTCATTTTAGAGTGGTTTCTTTGTTCTCTTATTTGAATTGAAAGAAAAACTTCCCTTTCTTTCTCTTTTTTTTCATTCGATGATTTTCTGCTATGACCAATGCCCTCCTAGCTGAATAGGCATAAGAAAGCTACCTGAAAAAAGGCAAGGTGCACCTTGGATTGAACTCGACGAATTGCGTTTTGCCAGATAGATTTTTTAGAAGGATTCCCCATTGGTAATTAAAAAATAGAAAGAATAAAAATCTAAACTAAATACTAAATAAAGGCGCATACGCGGGAAGGAGGCCTTGCTACTTCTTCATTCAGGGGGGGGAGACTAGCCTCATTACTTCCCACTATGTAAGAGGTGTACCTAACCCACCTACCCACTCATCAATCACGTTGTTCAGCTGACTTGCACTGATAGACCCCTATTTTATTGGAATTAGGCGCCCATCTTTTGATTGTTGTCAACTAATCTATTCAATGTTAGATTCTACTCTATGTTAGAACATTTCTGTTAATGCTATTCTGATCTAAGTGGTCTTATTCTGTGTCCTGTGCTAGGAAGTATTACTCCTCTTTTCATTCCAAATTCAAGAATACGACCGATACGATTGATTGGTCTGTGCGCCTCTCTTATTACTTTTTTGTATTCCCCTATTCTTCGGATACAATTCGATCCTTCTATGGCCAAATCTTAATTTGTGGAAAGCATTCGATGGCTTCCTTATGAAAACATCCATTTTTATTTGGGCATAGACGCTTCTTCATGATATTGACCACATTTTTTATCCCTATTTGCATTTTAGTGGGTTGGTTTGGTATGAGAAGTTATGGGAAATAGTAAATTACAGCATCTCTAATACGTGAATTTCTTATGATCGTCGTGTTCCTCATGCTGGATCCTCTACTATTCTATGTTCTTCCCGAAAGCGTGCTAATCCCTATGTTGTACAGAGCTGAGCATCTTATATTCGCTGGGATAAAGCTTTTCCTCTGCAGGGGCCTTGTGCAGTAAACCTCCTACGGGCAGTCATCCGTCGTCATAAAGTAGTCCCCGCAAAGCTTTCGGGAAGAGGGGTAGTCTTGTGTGTAAGCATAGCATTTCTAGTCAAACCCGCCTAACACAACTAAGAAGAACCAAACCTGACAAACACATCTTTTTCCTTTGGGGAGGGTACTCCGAGTAGTGGGTACCTCATAGGACCTCGACCCGCCTACTCGGGTCTTGTATGGATATGCAGGAAGGGGTACTCCTAGGTGTGTGTAAGGGTTGTGTTTGTTCGCGAGAATGGATTCCTCGTCAAGTCAGTTTGGGGGGTGTGGACACACTTGCATGAATTCGGGTAACGGCTACAAGGGAGAAAGAAAAAGGAAACTATACCCGACTAGGGATGGACGTAAACTCGTAAGATACCGAGGGTAGGGATAATCGTCTAGGTCTTATTGTGAAAGAAAAAAGCCGCCCTGCCATAGTAGGTGGGTTGCTTCCTCTGTCGTCGCCGAGGAGCTCTTGGCGAAGAGACCTTAGGATAAGTTGCTAAAACAAACAGGGGGGAGGATTGACCCGTTTAGTAGAATTCCGAAGAAAGACTATTGACAGTAGGTGGAGACATTTCTTTTGCCCCTTCAAAAAAAAAAGAAACGCGGTCAGGGTGGAGCTCGGCAGAGGGTTTAAGAATTGGGTAGGGTCCTATTCTTAAGATTCAGATAAGAAAAAAGTTCCAAACCTTTATGCATGCACCTCCGTACAAGTGCTGCGTACAAGTTCCGACCAAGATGATTGGGAAAGATCAAAGCAATTTGAACCGCTCACATCAAAGTAGTAGTAGCGTAAAGGCCGTAAGCCAGGGGCGGCCATAACATAAAGCTATTACTTTCACACCTCTCTCTCTTTTTAGATATCTAAAAAGAGAGAGATCCGCTGTGTGAGCAACCCAACTGTGCGTTACATGTGCTCTACAGGCTGCACTCCATCTTTCTTCCCCCTTTTTCTTTTTATTTGGAAGACGGGCGTTGCATTTGGTTCGAAAGGCATGGTTTTCAGTATGTCTCCAGATAGGCCCCCACTAGTCCGGCTAGCTAGTGGGTGGTTCTTTCGGGCGAGAAGCAGGCCGGGCTCTAGGGGCAGGCATCTACCGCAACGCAAGCAGCATTGTTCGCCACCACCCTAGAAGCAAAAGATTATAGAGTCCAGGCTGAAAATACACGCATAGATAGTGGTCTAATGACAAGGCCGACGACAGAAGCTCAGGACGGAGTTGTATGATGCAGAAGTATTACGTACGATTCCCTGAGAAGGGAGTGGCTACCTACTGGAGCTTCGACCAATCACCACCGGTCAATTCCGCTTTGGGGCCACCCCTTATTCTACCATTATTGTAGGAGTATGGGGTTTAAGACAAAAAAGATCAAGGCAACATATCAGCTTTTCCTTTATACTTTACTTGGATATGTTTTTATGCTATTAGCTATTCTGTTGATTCTTTTCCAAACAGGAACCACCGATTTACAAATTTTATTAACCACATAATTTAGTAAGCGGCGCCAAATCTTTCTATGGATTGCTTTTTTCGCCTCTTTCGCCATCAAAGTGCCTATGGTACCAGTTCATATTTGGTTACCCAAAGCTCATGTAGAGGCACCTACGGCAGGATCCGTCTTCTTGGTGGGAATTCTTTTAAAATTGGGAACCTATGGCTTTTTAAGATTTTCAATACCCATGTTTCTTGAAGCGACACTTTGTTTCACTCCTTTCATTTATACTTTAAGCGCGATTGCTATAATATATACTTCCTTGACCACTTTAAGACAGATCGATCTTAAGAAGATCATTGCTTACTCCTCAGTAGCTCATATGAATCTGGTGACTATTGGTATGTTTAGTCTGAACATACAGGGAATTGGAGGTAGCATTCTACTGATGTTAAGTCATGGACTGGTTTCTTCAGCCCTTTTTCTATGTGTTGGTGTTCTATATGACCGACATAAGACTCGACTTGTTAGATATTACGGAGGTTTAGTGAGCACCATGCCGAATTTCTCTACCATTTTCTTCTTTTTCACTTTGGCCAATATGAGTTTACCTGGTACTAGCAGCTTTATCGGGGAATTTCTCATCTTAGTAGGAGCTTTCCAAAGAAATAGCTTAGTAGCCACATTAGCAGCGCTTGGGATGATTTTAGGCGCGGCGTATTCCCTTTGGCTATATAATCGTGTGGTTTCTGGGAATTTAAAACCGGATTTCCTCCATAAATTCTCCGATCTAAATGGTAGAGAAGTTTTCATATTTATACCTTTTCTTGTTGGAGTTGTTTGGATGGGTGTTTACCCCAAAGTGTTCCCGGACTGCATGCATACATCCGTAAGTAACTTAGTGCAACATGGAAAATTTCATTGAGAGGAATCAACAAAGAAAAGAAAAAGGGTCAACATCTTAATGTGTATTTGAGAGATTGTCCTCGGGCCGAGGAGTGCCCACATCTAAATAAAGAATGAAAAAAATTAGAAAAATAAGCAAGAACTTCTTTTTCATATTGGCAAAAAAAAGAAAGCTAAATATAGGAATTTTTTTGGGGGTTACTCCACCGACAGGGGCAACTGCCAGCAATTGAAAGAAAGTTGTGAACAGACAAAATGAGGATGTTTGACACCTCGATTATACCAAATCCCTCTCATGCGAATTAAATCAACTTAGTCAATGTTTTATCCGATTTTACTGAAGGCAAAAAGAGCCTTCATTCAATTGTCCAGCACCTTCCCGCGCATATGTACATTCTGTCGTTAAAGTGCTCCTACCTTGACTTTTTAAGGAGAAGCGGTTGAGAGCAATCGAGAAGAGCTAGTAGACTCAAATACGAGAGGAAGCGAGTAAAAAGAAAGGATAGGGGGAGGAAGATGACTATCTAAAGCCGATAGTCCAGTAGGTCCTTGTAAGGCGAGTGGAAGGAAGTGACTCGACCGATAGGTTGAGGAAGTCGGGCAGGTCTGGAGGTAGTGCCTTATAGGATCCCTTTAACACATACACTTCATATCATATACGGATCTAGATCAAGAAATACAGAGAAAGAAAGTAAGTTGATTTAGAGAGAGAAAGAGGAGAGATAGTTAAGAGAGAAATTAGAGAAATGAGAAAAAGTTATAAATGAAATCAACTAACTTTTCCTAGGAGGAAAAGTTACTTATATACCCCGACACATTAAGTGACGTTCGGGATATTTGACTAGGACCCGGGCTCGAGTTTTGCTTGGGATTAAACTTGAAACATATACAATATTAGATTAATTATCGAGCCAGATTCCCGATACTTTCCTATTACAACGTTAACTAATTGATTGACCGAGACTTAAATACATAATGAACGAACGTCATGTTCGACTCAATATTTTGTGGCTAACAATCTCCCTTGAAGTGAGTTCATTGATGACACACCTTCATGAGATCATGAGATTGCTTTTGTCGTTAAGCTCCTATGGTCTTGGTCTTTCTCTTTGTTATTTGTTGTAGTCTTGTTCCTTCA
>BQNB010102866.1:0-24151 GCA_026074375.1 Tanacetum coccineum | reverse complement strand
CAACAATAAGATGATAGATAAATAGAAGGTGAGGATGGGTTCATAGAATCTATCTCTACTACTTTATAAAGCACCAATTTTTATTTTTAGAAGTACTTAAAATTTTAAGTAAAAAAGATTACCTATTTAGGAAAGTTTATACATACATGTTTTTAAAAGCTATTCAAAAGGCTAAGAGTATAGATATTAACACTAGATTTAATTCATGCGTTTGTAACTTGCATGTATTAACTTGCATTCGTTTGTAACATGTAACTTGCATGCATTAACTTGCATTCATTTCCCATTTCAAAACGTCATCACAATTATAAGTAAAATAGCTTTCCAGCCCATTTATTTTGTGCAGCAGTGGTGAAAACAATCTTAACCACACCTTTTTTTTTATCTCTTTGCTTTTATAAAACCCAACACCAAACTTCTCTCTTTCTCTAGATCATATATCCACCTATGATTCGAGATTTTAAAAAAATGTGGCTGGAAGTGCTCTAAATCATAAGAGATTTTTTGTGCTAACATCCATAGCTATATATCAGTGAGTTTTTCATATCTTAATTTTTAATTATGTTCTTTGTTTATGATTTGGAGTTCATTGTTCTAGGTTTCTTGATGGAAAAAGTAGCGGTGGTTTGTAGGGTATGAAGATGGATGATTGTTCTGGGCACATTTTCTTCATCTTCTATGTGTGTGTTTTCTTGTATGTTCATATTTCTTCATAGTTTGTTGACTTGATTTTATCTAACAAATTTCTTCATGATCTTTATCTATGTTCTAATTTTTACATTTTGGTTCAGTGGAATCGTTGAGGTAAGATTTTCTTTTGCAATCCATGTTTGTTTTTATCTCTTATAATTTTATAGTTTTTTATTTAATGTTTTTTATTTGTCAAGATAGGATTGTTTTAGTATATATGAAAAAATCTCAACCATTTTTATTCTCAGTTTTATAAGAAACTAAAAATATATGTATACTTTTGTAAAAGTATGAAGATTTATGGATCTTCTCTATCTTTCTTAACACGAGGCATGCAGACCCGTGCGATGCACACGGCTTGTGTCAATTTTTTTTCTCATGTGGTTGCTTGCATAATGATTTTGTTAGAATGTTGATGCGTTAGTCTGATTGTGTATACTTTGAGAATTGGCCGTGTAATGTTTAGATGCGTTGTTGAACATGCAAACCCGTGCGATGCACACGGGTTGTATCTAATTGTTTATTGCATAATGATTCTGGCTACTTCAAAATAAGCCTTAAGAAAGGAATATTAATAATTAAGTGATTTTTTAAACTTTTTCTCGTGAAATACATGTTGGACCAATGTCAAATAATATTTACATATCTACAATTCTACATCTTTATATATATGCTACGCACCACTCGTAGTTTGCTCAAAGTAAACGAATAGACAAACAATAAAATACAATACAATAATAAAAAATATACAATATGATACTACGTAGTAAAAAAAACATGCACATCCTAATTGGTGGAGTTTATATAGTGACTCATAGTGAGGATATGAAGAGACTTTATAAATAGCAAAGCTTTTGATTTTCTTAATAACTGAAACTATAAAGTTTGTTAAGGAGATAATGGGATGCTAAAAAGACTAAAAGTTGCACAGAATTGAATTCACATGTAAAAATGCATTGATCACTAATCATTAATACTCCATGATATTGAGTTTCAGTATGCATTTGGGTTTTGTACTTATGGCTCTCTGGGTGAGACAAATCATTTAAAGATACAGCCCCAATAAATTTAGGGGCTCAATCTTTTAGTATACCATTGATCATGCCATTTATTCACATGGATTTGTACAATATACAAAGCTTGTGTTACACTACACAATATATACATCAATAGAACACACACATAAATTACTTATCTATAACAACAAAGAAAAAAAAGTTCTAAAGCCTAAAGCCTAATTTCGAAATTTCGGGTTCCCTTTCATGGGGATCCTTAATTTCGACCAAAAGAGAATACCGAACACTGTTCGAATGGACCGAAATTTCGGGTTCCCTTTCATGGGGATCTTTAATTTCGACCAAGAGAGAAGAGAGGAGATGTATGGGATGAAAAATGAGGTTTATGGACCCCCTATTTATAGTGTTAGGATTAGGGTTAGCTTTGAGAAAAAGCTACATAATCTTAACACAAATGGTCCCTCCCTCATTAATACTTTGACACAAATGGTCCTTCCCTCATTAATACTGTTGCATTAAATGTAAAAACTCTACATATTTTTTGGTATAATCATGGAAGCATGAGGTACACCTCAAGATGCTTATCAATGTATGCAGTAGGGTTTTGTACTTATGGCTTTGTGGGTGAGACAAATCATTTAAAGATACAACCCTATTAAATTTAGGGCCTTAATCTTTTAGTATAATAGATGATGCGTTTTAAAATTTGTTTTTGAAGCAAGATGACATTATATATCTATTTAACAACAAGTAAATATGATAATATTTATACATAAGCATAAAATGTACGTTATACAAAAGTGAGTACAAATTTGTTATACTAAATCTTAGCGCAATATCTTTGATTTGATTAAAAGCACTATGCCAAGGAAAATGTGAATGTACGTGGGAGCATGGGAATTTAAGCAGGCAACAAGTAAAATGGGAACTCGATCTAGCTTTCAAGTCAATTGTGTCGCTGGTGTATGTGTAGAGTAAAATGGTAATGAGATGTCTAAAAGGTTGTACTATTCTACTGTTGTGTAACTTTATTTCTTGGTAGCAAGTGTATTGTTTGACTTTGTTGAGCTACAATTCCATTTTTTTATATTAAAATGATATATTGATGCCTAACAATCATTTTATATGACTTTGAGGGTTGAAATTATTTGTGTATAGAATAATGATGACAAGCTGTTTATTGTGACCGAATCACATAATATATTTTCTTCTTTGTGTTCATCGTTTAGCATTTGAAAGTGTAACTATGTGTTCATCGTTTTTGGCAACTTATATATTTTCTTCTCTTTCAAATGATTGAACCACTGGGTTGAAAGTTGTAACATACCGTGTGTAATGAGAAAATTGATCAAATTAAGGTTTAAAGATATTTTTGAAAAGCAAATGAACCAAACAGAAAAATCAAAGATAAAGTCTCATGGGCGAAGAAAATGATGACTGATGTGTATGAATTATCAAAAGAGTAGACCAAGAGATGTAGACGTAAATATTATAGTACTGAGTCTTTAACCATTGTTCCGTCATAAGAACAAGTTCAAATTGGATATAAGATGACCATCTTGTATCAAATTGCTTATCAAGTATAAAGTTTGTGGAAATCGTAGAATACCAATTGTGGAAATTGTAGAGGGGAGGGGTGAATACGTTTCCATTTAAAACTTAAAATATTTCGTATCAAATTATCCATCAAGTTATGATCAATATGATAAGTGGAGAATCATACAAGTATATTCATTAGAACATGTCATAGCAATATAAGCACAATCACAATGTTAACTCTATCATGACACAATCATACATCAAACAATATAAGCAAACAATCAACACCACAATAGATTTAAATGCAAAAATAAATGTAAGGACGATAAAGTAAATTCAGATGTAAAGCGAAAAGAAAAGAAATGTGCAAACCGACGCGATGATTTATAGTGGTTATCGGCACGAAGCACCTCTGGCTCTTCCGCCCCTACTCCACTCGCCCTAGTCCCCAACTCGAGAGCTACTTCACTAGTCAACAGCTACTTTAGGCATGAGAAAGAAACGAACACAACTAAGCTTACACCGATTTCCGAACACTAGAGCCAACTGTTCGAGTATCTAGTCCAAAGCTAGAACCAATCTATCACAACTAACCACGCTACTTCAAAACAATTCACAACTTCTCTTCACCACGCAACTTCACTTCACTTCACGACTTCACTTTACTTCACGACTTCATTTTACTTCACAACTTCACTTCACTACTTCTTCACTACAATTCACTATGATTCACAACTTTAGTTCACATAGACACTACTACGATCACACCAATCTAACACTACTTACTAAGATCACCCCAATCTAACTATACTTCATATGATCACCACGATTTTACAACTATACACACCATGATCTAACTATTACACAAGTTTGTAATACATGGACTCGATCTATACTTTGTGAATGTAAGACATGTCACAAATGCACTAACTACATAACTTCGTATCTTGATGAAAACAAGAGTTCTTCTCTTGCACTTGGAGGAATAAGCTTGAATCACTTGGAAACAAATGCTTATGATTACATGATCAAAGATTTTTAGAATATGTGTGAGATGTATAAACTTATTTGGGACAGAAAGAAAAGGTGCAAAAGGTTAGAAAATCAGTAGGGAATAATCCAGTATTTATAGGCAAACTGAGTTGACTTTTTGTCTGGCTGGTCCCCTTAATTAGGGTGCCGGTCCCCTTTATATTAAAGGGACCGCCCTGTATTTAAGGGGGCCGGCCAAGCCATAACGCTCCCTTTTTTGTCTTTTTCAGGAGAGGTATTTTCTGGAACATTTTTAGCCTTTTTAGGTAGAAAATTTAAATTCAAAATATTTATTTTGAATAAAACATTTCTTTTAAATCTAAAAATGTTTTGTAAAAGTTATAAAAATGTTTGTGACATTTTTATAAAAAAAATATGAGGTTAAATAAAAAAATCCTTTGATCATAAAATAAATTAAGCATTTATTTATTCATACCCTTAAAAAAAAGTAAATGTATACGTCGGGTGCAAACTTTGTTGAAGAAGACTTGAGACGTCGAGAGATGTTGTCGTATGAATGCATTGATGATTTGTGATCACGAGTAACTTAAGCACTCAATCGTTATGTGTATAATAAATTACAAGTATGGTCATCACACCAAAACACCAAATGAATGTATGGATAAAATTTTCGTAATATTTGCTACTCAACAATCTCCTTTATTAATGTGACAAATTATGTAAAACTATAACTCAAAGTAAAATGGTATAAGTTACTTGTTTACACTTCTTCTTCGGCCCTTTTAATATCGAAGCAGAAAAAGAGGAATTTCTTAGAACGGAGACTAAATATTTACACTTCAAACCTTGACCAAAAGAGGTGAGCTTGCATCATCCCCAAGTGGAAGTCTTGCTTCTATCCAACCCCGTTTAAATCAACCCAATGATATCTACTTTGACACTCGAGTCACCCCTTGCTGCATTGCACTCCTATGACACTTGCTTCCTGTAATATAGACTCTAGCGGATCATGGATCAAATTATTAGCAAGCTCTTAACCAACAATCAAGGGGTTAGATTACGGTGCAACAAAAAATATATGAATATAGGGGATTGATATTAAATGGTTGAGTAATACCCATATCAAGCAATGTGTAGGATGTTATAACTGTTTGCAACCTCCCCCTCTGGTGTATGGCTCCCCCTTGTTTTTGGGGCACGCAATGGATCAAGCTACGGAAATAATGCTACAAAAAATTTAAGTAGTAAAGAAGTGAACATAAATAATAATAAACGATGATATTTATATAAATATAAACAAAGGCGACTAACGGGGAACAAGACATGCGATGGTCTTAGATAAATGCACTCTAAACTAAGACATATAAAAATAAAATTTAAAACCTGAACACATGCACTCGTTTTTTTATAATAAGCAACAACCTAAATCCATGATAAAAGAATCATGACGATAGACTTAAGTACATAGATATTTAGGACCGCAATGAAAAAGTTTCGAACCGACACATGCTTAAGGACTAGAGAACAAGACCAACAAATACCTCCTTTGGTATTATACCGACTTTATAAACGATAACAAAATTCGTTTAATGATTGACACACTTTATTATGAGAAAGTGACATCGTCCAGGATTTCATTTGGTAAAGAAGGTATAAACGTATTTTGATTGACATTTCTTTTGCTATCGTTCATCTAACCAGATGATGATATGGATTTGAATAGACTAAGGGTTGTATTGAGAGATTCCTAAACCCTCAAGGTTTATTTGTTAAGCATTATGTATGTTTTTCATGTTTGGAGTGTTTAAGGATAAACACGATATCGTAAGACTTTAGATCAAACTAAATGCTGATGATAAAGATGATATGATGAGGGAACATAAACTAAGAAGGATGCCATGAATGAAAAGGAAGGTGTTGACAAAAGGTTGTTGTTTTGTGTTTTTGTTGGTTTTAATGTTGATGGAACAAAGTTAAAAAATGATGAAAAAAGGTTAATGAGAAGTGAAAGACTTGACATTGTGATGACTTGACAACACTTGAAGCTATTGAATGTCGTTCTTTGTGTTCTTCACGTTTGCTAAAAAGTAAGAAATGATGATGAAAAATAAAAGACACGACCATTGTTGATGACCAACAACACTTAAAGATTATATCTTCTTGTGTACTTCTCTTGCTACAAATTGTGAGATGATTGGATGAGACTCATTATCTTACGAAAATCACTGAACTTTTGACAACCATAGGCACACATGCTTATGAGTGATCGTGGAAATGATATGCCAAGTATTTCATACAAAATTCACTTGCTTTTGACAAACATAGGCACACTGCTTATGAGATGTCAAGATAATAGGATGAGACGCATTTCATTATGAAATCACTAACTTTCCGCCACATAGGCACACATGCATATGAAGTGTCGAAAAATGGAAGATGATACACCTTTTACATTACGAAATTTACTTTGTGGGGAATGGTTTACATGTGAATCTTCTTGTAAGATGACTAGGAAAAGACTCAAGATTGTATGGGTACGGAATGACATAGGTATCACATTAATGGTTTCTAGTTAATAAGAATCGCGATATGTGATTTTCTTGAGATTAATTTTGGTTAAAGTATATATGTGAACAGTTGTGTTTTCCCTTCCCTTTTAATTCTGTGCTCATACCAGACATAAATTCATAAAAAATAAATTGAAGAGAAATAACGACGGAAGAGATGAGATCTTGACTATGTCATGACGTGAATGACCAATTAGCACACGATGAACTTCATCCGCGAAATTATAGCTCTTCTCGAGTGTTGCGAATGTGATAGAACAATCACACGACGAGGTCGCGAGTTGTCTTAAAGGTGGTATCGAAAATGTGGACGGGGGAAGATGTGTTACATAATAATTCATAAATAGGAGGCGTGATTAAGGTTCTTGTGAACGACATGTAGCCATGATCAATGAGATGACATTTTAATTATTGCATTTCTGCGAATTAAAAAGTGCTTAAACATTTCGGATGAAATGATAAGTTTTTCGAGTTTATCGGAAGGTATTTAATATAACAAGACTATTAATAAAATTGAGAATGACACTTAATGAGATTTTTTTTTCATCATTCCTAGACCTAGACTTAAATAATTAAAAGGTTCACGTTTGAGTGGTTTGGTGAGGATGCCGACGTTGTTGTCTTCTGATAAAACTTTTTCGATGAAGATATTTCCTTTTGGACATTGTCACGAAGGAAATGACGACGAATTTTGATGAGTTTTCTATCCTAAGATCGATGGATAATGTTCGATCCTCATTGTGTATGAGGTGAGCATGATGATAAACCATCGTGACATTCTCCTAAGGGGAAGAACGGACTATCGGAAGTAAAAGTAACATAATTTTAAGGTGTGTAAATTAAGGAAGCTATGAATCACTTATGTAGAAAACTAGCAGAACACTGTAAGACCTTGTTCAACTAAGTTGATGTAAGCTTTTAGCTTTAGGAAGAGCATTTTAACATATGTTGTTAAAAGGCTTGAATATGAATTTTCGGATATGACTTTTAACGTTTGTGATCGCAAGTTAAAATTACTTGAATATTTTGGATGAAATATTTAAGTTGTCAAACCTACTTGGAGGAGTGTTACATATGTATCTAACTTTTCCTTGACGAAAGAGTGGATAATTTGGAAGAAGGCGAGATGATGATTAAGGAAATGTGTGGGTGAAGACTCTAGGAGATATAAGACCATTTTATGACTCTTTTGACTTTTTAAATTTGTGACACGGACGCGAAGAAAAATATTCTAGTGTGAAAAAATATACCTAGATGCATAAGACATATAGATATAGGCATAAAATTTTAATCTAATCCATGGCATCGAACACAATCAACGAGATTAATGTGTAAGAACTTTATGGGCATTAATACGTTAATGTCATATAATAAGCAAGTATAGTGTGGTGTCAATAACATGTAAGTCAAATGTAAAGTGACCATTCAAAACATGATAATTATAATGTAATCATCAATAAAACATGTTAGCATTGTAGCATTTAGGAGCAAGTGTCATTTAATAAACTAAGAAATATTTTATCTAAAATTGCTAAAAAAGACGAATGCCATTTATAGTTGGACATGCAATAATATCTAAGCAATTAAACGTTGAGCATCAAGATTGTGAGGACATATAATTGCATTACATGTGAACAAGTAATCATCTTGAAACATTAAAGCACATATGTGAGGTGCATTTTGTCTAGATTGACTAAGAAGAAGCCTAATTTCTACATGCTTAGTGTGTACTCCTAATGAGATACAAAGTCTATCGATGTAGACTATCATTAGGCATATTTAGGAAGAACCATTTAATCAAATTATAGAATGAATATGAGACTATCACTAGTGGTGCTCAATTCAGGCTAAACACGACTATTTTTTTAACACGTGGTGGGGGGGGGGGGGGGGGGTTATACACCTGAACCCATCTTCACTCATGGGACAGCAATTCCAGAACGTTAGTACAAATTGAAATTTCAAGTGCAATCAGTTCTCCTGTATTCATTCTCTAAGTAGACAAAATAGAATTCTTATATTTTCCTAATGAAGTGTAGCAAAGATAAAATTTGTATTATCTTTTCATAAAGGGCCTAACATACTTTAATTCTGGTTCGCATAATCCTAATCAAGATGTGTGGAATTCTAAGATAAGCGTAAGCAAGATGTTTTAATCTTTTGTTCAATGTTGTATATCATAATTAAATAAGTATTTGAATAAATGTATTTTTACTTGTTTATGCATTGACACATATTTTGATAGGTTATTTTTCAATTCTAATAACTTATATTTTTTAAATTATATGTAGTGTATTTTCTTGTAACACAACCAAGTAAGCAAGAAGGAAAATAAAATGAATATGAGTATATACTATCTGTTATCGATCGATAATACTATAAGTCCATGAAATCTTTAAACATAATTTTTCACCAAGCAAACATCATGTTATCCTAGGTGAATAAACACGAATATTATTCTTGTTTGAGAATTTAAGTTAAAGTTAATTTTTAGCTTTGAGTTGTGCTTTTATGTTGTATGAACAAAGTTTACATATATTGTTAGTTTGCTCGTGTTTGGTTTTTCAGAAATGACACATTTACCAATTGCATTGCAATGTAAATTGCTTGAATATTTCGGACGAAACATCCAAGTCGTCAATCCTACTTCATAGTGTATTTTATGCATGTATAAAACATATTAGTATAATATTTGAAACACAACTATTAGACAAGTAGACTCAATATGGCATCATCAATACAAGTGTGAGTTATGATCCGATGCATATTCTTTTCATCTAGAGAAGGATGCAATCATTTTTATATCAATCAAATGTGATTGAGTATGTAGATTCAAGATAATATCTTTTGTTATATATATATTGATATAGTCTTGAAACTAAACAAATAAGAATCCAATTTCATGTCCATACTCAAAAACTTGTCAATTAGATTCGATAAATATATCAATCATAATTTGAATAATGAATCGATACATAATCGAGATCTTTCTTGACCTTCACAAACACTCATTTAAAAAAAACAAATAAATATTTTAATAGTGTGTTCCATTAATCCTAAGACTAGTATTAAGTGTGAGGACATTTAAAATGATGACCTAAGTGAGTTATTATGTTTAATAAGGTTTACAAGATGTTGATGTAACATTTGCAAACAAAGTGATCTTTTCTTATATGCAATGCAAGAACAATTTCGCAATCTTAATGCAACAAATCTAGCATAAGTTCTAGTTAGGCATAATCCGGAAAACTAGTTTACAAATATAGTGTACATTGACACATTTGCTTTAGGAAATTTAAATTATGATCGATTGAAAATAGCAACGATCACTTAATAATTTCTATTAACAAAATTAAGACACAAAGAAGTGCACATAATCACATAGCATAACACATAAAAGTACTTGTCGTCGTTTTGTGTATTAGATACAACAATGTATACTTAGCTCGGTTTTGTTTGAAAATAAATTAGTTTCCTCCCCATTTCAAAAACTAACCAATTTTAATATTTTTTAAAAGTTAATTACATCATTTTTCAAAGGTATACCGACTCGAAAGGAAAAGATAAAATACAAGTACTCGATAAAAACGAGACTCAACTTTTGGACAATAAGTAGTATTTTGCCTTTCTGATTAACTTAAGTTTGAAATAAATACTTGGAATTATTTTTATATGAAAGTAGACTCAAATTACTTGAAATGGCAGGTGGCACTACTTTACCGGACATTACGATGATTTTATAATTAATTTTCAAAGTTTCTGAAAAACTACGAATGTTTCCCCTTAAAAAAACATAAAATAAGGGGCGGCCAGGAAATTTAAAGGGGGCTGGCCATACACTTTTAAGGGGGTCGGACCAACTGACACTCAGATATACCATATATTGTACAAAATTGTTACTTGACTTTGCAAAGAAGGTGTACAACTTACTGACTTGATACCGAACATAAACACACTTATTTTAAACATCATTTTTTTACACTCGGCTAGTATAATTAGTGTATTTAACAACAAGTTGAATTATCAAAAAGTAGACATGAGTTTAGACGTAAATATTAAGTCTCTTTATCATTGTTCCGTATAAACATAGTTCAAATTGGATATAAGATGACCATCTTGTATCAAATTGCTTATCAAGTATAAAGTTTGTGGAAATCGTAGAATACCAATTGTGGAAATTGTAGAAGGGGGTGAATACGTTTCCATTTAAAAACTTAAAATATTTCGTATCAAATTATCCATCAAGTTAGATGCAATATGATAAGTGTGAATAATACATGTATATTCATTAGAACATGTCATAGCAATATAAGCACAATCACAATGTTAACTTCTATCAATGACACAATCATCATCCAAACAATATAAGCAACAATCAACACACATATAGATTTAATGCAAATATAAATGTAAGACGATAAAGTAAATAAAGATGTAAAGCGAAAAGTAAAGAAAGTGCAAACCGGACGCGATGATTTATAGTGGTTCGGTCACGAAGCACCTCTTCGCCCTACTCCACTCCCCGAGTACCCAACTCGAGAGCTACTTCACTAGTCAACAAGCTCACTTTAGGCAGAGAAAACCGAACACAACTAAGCTTACACCGATTTCCGACACTAAGCCAACTGTCGAGTTCTAATCCTAGCTAGAACCAATCTATCACAACTAACCACGCTACTTCAAAACAATTCACAACTTCTCTTCATCACATAACTTTACTTTACTTTACGACTTCACTTCACCTCATAACTTCACTTCACTACTTCTTCACTACGATTCACAACTTCTTCACTACGATTCACAACTTTACTTCACTTAGACACTACTACGATCACACCAATCTAACACTACTTACTAAGATCACCCCGATCTAACTATACTTCCTATGATCACCACCATCTTACAACTATACATACCATGATCACCATGATCTAACTATTACACAAGTTTGGAATATATGTACTCGATCTATACATTGTGAATGTAAGACATGTCACGAATGCACTAACTACATAACTTTGTATCTTGATGAAAACGAGAGTTCTTCTCTTGCACTTGGAGGAATAAGCTTGAATCACTTGGAAACAAATGCTTATGATTACATGATCAAAGGTTTTTAGAATATGTGTGTGATGTATAAACTGATTTGGGACAGAAAGAAAAGGTAAAAAGGGTTAGAAAATTAGTGGGGAATAGTCTAGTATTTATAGGCAAACTGAGTTGACTTTTAGTATGGCCGATCCCCTTAATTAGGGTGTCGGTCCTCTTAAAATTAAGGGGACCGCCCGTGTATTTAAGGGGGCCGGCCAAGCCAAGACGCTCCCTTTTTTGTCTTTTTAGGGGAGGTGTTTTCTGGAACAATTTTAGCCGTTTTTAGGTAGAAAATTTGAATTCATAATATTTATTTTGAATAAAACATTTCTTTTGAATCTAAAAATGTTTTATAAAAGTTATAAAATTATTTGTGACATTTTTATAAAAATGTGAGGTTAAATAAAAAATCATTTGATCATAAAATAAATTAAGCATTTATTTATTCATACCTTAAGTGATTTACGTTGGGTGCAAACTTTGTTGAAGCAGACTTGAGACGTTGAGAGATGTTGTCGTATGAATGCATTGATGATTTGTGATCACGAGTAACTTAAGCACTTTAGGTTATGTGTTATAAATTACATGTTTGTCATCACCAAAACATGAAGAGAATGTATAGATTGAATATCGTAATATTTCTGCCAACATATTTAAATAATAAAATAATAAAATAACAATATAATATTTTATTATTTAAAACCAAAAATCATGTTTTTAAGTAAAATTTTCTAAGCATAAACTTTTTATGACATTTCTACATCACCCGTACGTTTATATAACGTTTTCCAAAGTTTTAAACCTTAATTTCAACACTTTTCACCAGTTCGACACTTTTCGAAAAAATTCTAAAAATCTAAATCTTTAACGTTTACTAAAACGTTTTTCCCAAAATAACGTTCAATATCACTTCGTAAATACATTTCACTTTTAAAAATCCGTCAAAAAACTCTTAAAATGACTAAATATCGCTTATTGGGCTTTAAGCCCCAACAAGGGTCCAATAAGGTATTTATACGTCCAAAATACGATCCAAACCTAAAACTAAGGTCCATTTATATATATAAGCTCATACTAATAAGTAAAAAATAACTCGGACCACATTAAGCCAAGAAATGAGCCACAGCTTATTTGTGGTTATTGGGTCGTGAGCCCAAGAGCTCAAAAATCAAGTCTGTAGGCTTAAAAGTAAGCCAGTATGCTACGTATAGTATTTGGTTACTACCATAAGCTATAAAAATTGTCTACGAACATACGTCATACCACGAAAATATTCAAAATCACTTCCCTTATGTTTTTAAAAGATGACGTGAGCATATAAGCTTAAAATAAGCCACGAAAAGCCCACAAAATAAACTATACAAGCTATTATACAAAATAAGCTATCTAGTAATATATATTTCTTAACCATTACGATCACAATATCAAAACTAACAAAACCCTATCCTTGTTTCATTTTATTTGAACCCTAAACACACCCTTTTTATTTATTTCGTTTCCAAAAATCAATTTATACGACGATCAATTTATACAACTAACATCTAGGCATCAATATAAACCCAAAAGGACAAACGAAATTTAAATTTGAAAACTTACAAGAAAATCTTCAAAAATGTAGATTTCGACACGAACCGGACAACCCAAACGTTGTTTAAAAGAATACTCGTGCACTTGTATCAACCCATAGTATCTCGTTCTTGATCAAAGTTGTAAAATTTATGGTGTTTGTTTGGTGGCTTATTTCGGACGCACACACACACACACACACTTATGTGTGTGTTTTATTCTTTTTGAAAATGAGATGAATGAATGAAGATGTTGGTTGTAAAATGGAATATATGTGTATAATTTCTAGACAAGGGAGCTAAAATTACGCCTCCTTGTCCCTTATGAGACTAGAACCGGTCATGGTATCCAAGGGGGGCTCGGGCTTTTTTTGTGTGTCGGGATCACTTAAAAGCTCATAAAACTTAACCGTAAATTGTTCCCCAAAGTTAATTAGCATTTTTATTTACTTTAAAAATAATTTTCCATTAACCTAGAGTATTTACACGACATATTTACACTTTAAACCCTACAAAACTCATTTAGACATTAACGGACGTGTCGTGACTCGTTTTTTCGGCATTTCTCAAAATTCACGGGTCAACCACCCGGAATGCAAACAACACAATAATAACCTCTAAAAAGGACTATTATTCACAATAAACCATAAATTACCACCATTCTCAACAAAATCACCACCGTCAACACGGTACAAAATCTGAATAAACTGACAAACGTCAAATAGTCAAAGGACTAAAAATGAAATATTCAAATCACAAAAGGGTGCAAAGGTTACATTCTACACCTTTAAAAGAAATTCGACCCCGAAATTCAACTACTAACATCACTAAACAAATGTGAGTACTTAAGTTTCATCTGATCTTCACGTTCCCATGTGAATTCAGAACCACGTTTCGAATTCCACCGAACCTTGACGATGGCAATCCTACTATGCTTCAGCTTCTTGAACTCTCTTTCCTAAATTTCCACAGGATCTTCTACAAAATTTAACTTGGCATCAACTTGGATCTCATCTAAGGGCACTTGCAGTGTTGGATTAGCCAAATAATTCTTACGGTTCGACACGTGGAACGTGTCATGAACACATTTGTAGGCTAAGGGGACTACCTTTTCAATAATCTCAAAAGGTCCAATAAATCTAGGTGCTAGTTTCCCTTTCTTCCTAAAGCACACCACGCATTTCCAAGGCAACACTTTGAGCAAAACATAGTCACCTACACTAAACTCTAGAGGCTTCCTCCTCTTATCAGCATAACTTTTCTAACGATCACACGCAACCTTACGTCTATCCTTAATCTGCAAGATCTTCTCAGTAGTCTCTTGCACTAACTCAGGTCCTATCAACTGACCTTCTCCAACCTCAGCTCACATAATTGGCGAACGACACTTTCTACTATACAATGCCTCAAACGCAGCACATCTCACAATAGAATGATAATTATTGTTATACGAAAACTCAACCAAAGGAAGATGAACATCCCAACTTCCTCCGAAGTCCAGGATGCATGCTCTAAGCATGTCTTCCAAAGTCTGAATAGTACGCTCACTCTAACTATCAGTCTGAGGGTGGTAAGCCGTACTCATGTCTAAACGGGTTCCTAATGCCTCTTGCATTGACTGCTAAAACCTTGATGTGAAACGACTATCACGATCCGATATGATCGAGATCGACACATCATGTCTAGCAAATATCTTATTCAAATACAATCTAGCCAATCTATCCATCTTATAATCCTCACGCATAGGTAGAAAATAAGCAGACTTAGTCAACCGGTCTACAATGACCCAGATTGTGTCATGCCTACTACTAGTCCTAGGCAACTTAGTCATAAAATCCATAGCTATTCCTTCCCATTTCCATACGGGAATCTCAGGTTGCTGGAGCAAGCCAGATGGCCTTTGATGCTCAGCCTTAACATTTAAACAAGTCAAACACTTACTAACATACTCGGCTATGTCTTTCTTCATACCCGGCCACCAATACCTATCTCTAAGGTCATAATACATCTTATCAGCTCCTTGGTGTGTCAGAGTACTTCGACTTATGGGCTTTATCCATTATCAGGGTTCTTACATCACCCTTAAAGGCACCCATATTTGATCCAGGTAGTACAAAGTCCCATCACTTCTCTGTTCTATCATCTTATCTAATCCTCTCTGCAATCCTGCAGACTCATCCACAGCCTCATTCTGAGCGGCTAGTATCCTATCCTTGATACTTGACTGAAGGGTCATATTCATAACTCTAACTCTCTTAGACTTTACTCTTTCCTTCCTACTTAGGGCATCAGCCACCACATTCGCCTTACCAGGATGGTAGCAAATCTCACAGTCATAATCACTAAACAACTCTATCCAGCGACGGTGTCGCATATTCAACTCTTTCTGACTAAAGATATGCTAAAGACTCTTATGATCCGTATAGATGACACTCTTTATCCCATACAGATAATGTCTCTAAATCTAAGGGCAAATACAACTGCTCCTAGTTCCAAATCATGGGTCGTTGTAATTCTTTTCATGAATTTTCAAATGCCTAGACGCATAGGCTATCACCTTACCTCTTTGCATCAACACACATCCTAATCCTAGGCCTGATGCATCACAATATACCACAAAATCTTTTGGTCCATCGGGGAGAGCTAGAATAGGTGCATTACACAACTTATCCTTCAAAGTTTAAAATGCATTCTACTGCTCCTTACCCCAATTGAAAGTCTTACACTTCTGAGTCAAGATAGTAAGAGGCTTAGCTATCTTAGAAAAGTTCTCAATAAACCTACGGTAATATCCAGCCAATCCTAAGAATGGACGAACCTCAGACAGAGTTCTAGGGGCTTTCCAATTCTTAACAGCTTCAATCTTACTAGGGTCTACATATATCCCGTTACCATTTATCACATGCCCAAAAAACTATACTTCTCTTAGCCAGAATTCACACTTAGAAAACTTAGCATACAATTTCTCTCTCTTGAGCAGTTCCAAGACTAACCTTATGTGTTCTACACACTCCTCTCGAGTCTTGAAGTAGATTAAGATATCATCTATAAACACTATTACAAACTTATCAATATAAGGTCTACAAACTCTGTTCTTCAAGTCCATGAATACCGCTGGTGCGTTAGTAAGGGCATTACTGTGAACTCGAAATGTCCATAACGAGTTCTAAACGCAGTCTTTGGAAGTCATCCTCATGCACTCTCAGCTGATGGTATCCAGACCTAAGATTTATCTTTAAGAAAAACTGTGACCCTTGCAGTTGGTCAAATAAATCATCAATCCTAGGAAGCGGATAACGATTCTTAACAGTCAACTTGTTCAATTCTCTATAGTCAATACACATCCTAAAAGAACCATCCTTCTTTTCACAAAAAAACTAATGCTCCCTAAGGCGATGAGCTTGGTCGAATGAAACCTTTGTCCTGGAGTTCCTTGAGTTGTCCTGACAACTCCTCCAATTCAGAAGGTGCCAAACGATAAGGAGACTTTGCAATCGATACAGCTCTAGGAATTTACTTGATCCAAAACTTAATTTCTCAGAGAGGTGGCAATCTTAATAAATCATCCACAAATACCTCGAGAAAGTGTCTAACCACAACAATCTCTTCTTGTTTCTTATGGCTAGCCTTAGCAATCATTAAAAGTCTCGCTTTCTCTTCCGGTATTTCTCCTAAGACTCTAAGCACTTTGCCATCTAGTAGTGGTATTCTCACTACTTTCTCATGATAAACTATTTCAACCTTATGGTTAAAAAAACCAATCCATACCTATAATCACATCAAAACTCCCATCTCCAAATGGTATCAAATCGATGTAAAAGACATGAACCTCGATTTCTAGTTTGCAACCCTTAATAACCTTATTAATCTCTACTAGCTACCCGCTAGCTATTTCAATCTCATATTTGAAACATAATTCACTGGGTTCTATGCCTAACAGAGGTATGGAAGTAGTGAAAACAAAGCTATAGTCGGCACCAGAGTCAAATAAGGTAGTGGCAAAATGATTATTCAAAGTAAGCGTACCCGTCACAATGTGTAGATCCTGGCGAGCTTCCTCTGCTCCTAACATGAATGCCCTAACCCTAGCTTGGTTCCCTTGGTTTCCACGACCTTGACCCCTGTTATTAGATGCAACTTGGTTTGGACGGCTTCCTCTCGGTCCTTGTGCTCTATTCAATCTTGAACAAGTAGGCTTGAGATGGTCGGTACTACCATATTCGTGGCATGCTCCACGAGCAGGTGTTGGGTTCCTTACATTTACCGGGTTTACATTCCTAGGTATAACTCTATAATCCCTTGCAAGATGACCTGGGCGGTTACAGTTGAAGCATGTGCGACAAGGCCCTTCGGGTGCGTGGTAGGAGTTGCAAGTGGTACACTTGGGCCAAGCACCCACATTCTCTCATCTTACAAGGTTTGCGGTTGTAGCAAAAGCATTTCTAGTCCTAGTCCTCTTATTATCATCCCTACCATTCTTATCCTTGCTAGGTTCCCCCATATTTCCTCTTTTCTCAACCTTCTTAATTGATCCATTCCTAACAGCCTCACCAGTTAGTGTACCAGAAATATGCATAGCCTTCTACATAGTCTTTGGCTCTTTTGCTGCCACCATCTCACGGATTTGTGGAGCAAGGCCATACACGTATCTCTCAATCTTCCTACTTTCAGGAGTCACTAAATATGGAACTAACCTAGCCAGCTGATGAAACCTATCAGTATAAGCCGCATGGCCAGCCCCGACCATGGTGTGATGCTACAACTCAGTTTCCAACTTTTGCATCTCATGACTAGGACAAAACTCTTCTATCATCATAAACTTAAAGTCATTACATGACTTACTAACATCAACTTCCCGGCTTAGTGTACGGATCTGAGAGTTCCACCACGTTAAAGCCTTACCTACAAATGAACTAGTAGTGTATTTTACATTTTGGTCAATACTACAACCACTCTTATCCTGCACGGACTCCATTTTCTCAATCCATTAGGTAAGAACTATAGCACCTCCCTTACCATCATATTCCTTAGGGTTACAAGCTAAGAATTCCTTATATGAACAACCTACCCGGTTGCCATCCATTAACTGATTCCTAATGTTCTCTTGAACGTTCTCATTAACCACATTACCATTTTGATTTCCAATATTTCCTTGGTTACCAACCTAAGCTAAAATGGCGAGTAAGAGGTTATGCAATTGTTGGGTAATGATCATCGAGAAGTCGAGTGCTCCTCCTACACCCCCATTGACTCCCTCTACATTCCCATTAGCTCCTAACCCGTGGCCATTCCATTGACCATTCAATTTGTCAACACGCTCATCATTACCTCCCCTGGGTCCTCTACTCCTCCCACTTTTACCAACCCGTTCCCCCTCTTTATGATTCGGCAATAGGACGGTCAGCACTTCGGGTCCTCATCCTTAGCAGCATTATCTATAAGAAGGAGAACATGGGAAACGTTAGGTAGGTAAGAAGACTTAATATATATAGAATATCTTACTATATATAGAATTATACACCTAATAGCCCCTTATGGTGTCAACATCAATTTGTGTGAGCAGTCTTACCAAGTACGAGTAAGTTGTGATGCTTTTATAACTATGTTGGCCACCTTATTTATATCCACATCCTTTCCCAGTCGTACTCAGTATTAAGCTCATTCATCTCAATGACTGACATAACTAAAGAACTAAACCGCGAACACGCAAAAGCAAGCAAAAGCGGAACACCGCGCACATAAATCCTATACGCAACTAAATGACGGATCTTAGGTTATAGTCTATTCCAACCCACCTAGTTCTCTATATCCTTGGCTCTGATTACCAATCAGTCGCACCCCGACAATGGCAGAAACTCAGGAATGCAACATAATGATCAATCATAACACAAGATACAATATAGATAAAACTACAATGCATAAAATTCAAGTGTTACGAAGACCATCAACCTTGAACAACCTCGAGTGATGTCCCAAATCATAACGAAATCCAAATTCTCTTACAAATCCAAATGCCCACACAGGGGTCCAAATCCAAACTTAAACCGAAACTTCTAAACACTAAGAACCACATAAATAAACAAGCAAGGCTTCACATGAAAAATCCACACGGGATACTCCTAAGCCTGCTATCATATATCACCAACTATTCATCTTTCACTTCACCTGAAAATGATACTCGAAAATGTCAACAATAATGTTAGTGAGCTCGTAGGTTTGACCTTAAACCCAAAAGTTGTGCCAATAACTTAAAACAGTGGACAATAGTGCAATATGATAGTGAATATATGAGAATCACCCATGACTTAGCATCCTCGCTAATCATGTAAACTCGGCCTAGCTTACCCGCTAGTCG
Source organism: Tanacetum coccineum (assembly GCA_026074375.1). Taxonomy (NCBI): domain Eukaryota; kingdom Viridiplantae; phylum Streptophyta; class Magnoliopsida; order Asterales; family Asteraceae; genus Tanacetum; species Tanacetum coccineum. Next base: position 4,335 of record BQNB010102866.1, on the reverse strand, counting down.
AACCACGCCCTAGCATCACCGCTAGTCAGGTAGCAAATATGTCACTTACGCACCTAAAGGGCCTACCAACTGGAGCACTATATTAGGGCAGGGCCTAAAACCCTTGCATGCCAAACACAGTACGTGCAAGTAAACCAAAACCCTTCACGCAAGTAAAATCACATCACATATATTCACATAGCAATCATAAGCACATAATTGTCCCAAAAACAAAACCATGTTTCGCACTGTCAAATTTCAAAACAGTTCAAAACACATTTGAGTATCATTTTCCCCCAACGGAAAATAGTAGAAAAATGGGGCTACGAGTACTCACCTCAAGCAAGTCTTAAGCAACAAAATCTCAATCACACGAGCAAATGCAACGACGTCCGCACACGACCTAGTACAGTTAATGTCCTATTAAATCATTTATTTCCAAAACAGTCTTCACGTTTGATGCATAGAGGCTAGATGCGTTGTACAATTACCCTTAACAATTTAGTAGTGTGATGGTTGACGTCTCATCCCAAAATACCTTATAATTCTGATATATCAACGATACATACTTATACTATTTAAAGAATATAGATAAGTAATATAAGTAAATATTTATAATAAATAATTATAAATATATCTCGATAAGTCCATTCGGTACTCTTAGTTACTATAAAATAATCATAATATTGTTTAAAATGAAATGTTTACTCATAAAAAGCATATTAGAGAAGTTTCGAGAAAAATTATATTTTTCGTCTTTTAGTGAATTTATTAAAATAATAAAATAATATTTTATTATTTATAACCAAAAATCATGTTCTTAAGTAAAAATTTAAGTATAAACTTTTTACGAAATTTCGACATGACCCGTACGTTTATAAAACGTTTTCCAAGGTTTTAAACCTTAATTTCAACACTTTTCACCATTTCGACACTTTTAGACAAAATTCTAAAAATCTAAATCTTTAACGTTTACTAAAACGTTTTTCCCAAAATAACGTTCAATATCACTTCGTAAATACATTTCACTTTCAAAAATCTGTCAAAAACTCTTAAAATGACTGAATATCGCTTATTAGGCTTTAAGGCCCAACAAGGGTCCAATAAGGTATTTATACGTCCAAAATACGATCCAAGCCCAAAACTAAGGTCCATTTATATACATAAGCTCATACTAATAAGTAGAAAATAACCCGGACCACATTAAGCCAACAAATAAGCCACGGCTTATTTGTGCTTATTGGGTCGTGAGCCCAAGAGCTCAAAAATCAAGTTCGTAAGCTTAAAAGTAAGCTAATATGCTACGTATAGTGTTTGGTTACTACCATAAGCAATACAAATAGTCCACGAACATACGCCATACCACGAAAATATTCAAAATCACTTCCCTTGTGATTTTAAAAGATGACTTGAGCATATAAGCTCAAAATAAGCCACGAAAAGCCCACAAAATAAGCTATACAAGCTATTATACAAAATAAGCTATCTAGCAATATATGTTTCTCAACCATCATGACCACAATATCAAAACTAACAAAACCCTATCCTTGTTTCATTTTATTCGATCCCCAAACACACCATTTTTATTCATTTCGTTTCCAAAAAATGATTTTTACGACGATCAACTTGTACAACTAATATCTATGCATCAATATAATCCCAAAAGGAAAAACAAAATTTAAATTTGAAAACTTACAAGAAAATCTTCAAAAATATCAGTTTCGACACAAACCGGACAACCCGTGCACTTGTATCAAACAGTAGTTTCTCGTTCTTGATCAAAGTTGGAAAATTTATGGTGTTTGTTGAGTGGCTTATTTCGGACGCGCACACACACACACTTATGTGTGTGTTTTATTTTTTTGAAAATGAGATGAATGAATGAAGATGTTAGTTGTAAAATGGAATATATGTGTACAATTGCTAGACAAGGGAGCTAAAATCTTGCCTCCTTGTCCCTTATGAGACTAGAACCGATCATGGTATCCAAGGGGGGCTCGGGCTTTTCTTTTTGTGTCGGGATCACTTAAAAGCTCATAAAACTTAACTATAAATTGTTCCCCAAAGTTAATTAGCATTTTTATTCACTTTAAAAATATTTTTCCATTAACCTAGAGTATTTACACGACATATTTACACTTTAAACCCTTCAAAACTCATTTGAACATTAACGGACGTGTCAGGACTCGTTTTTTCAGCATTTCTCAAAATTCACGGGTCAACCACTCGGAATGCAAACAATATAATAATAATCTCTAAAAAGGACAATTATTCACAATAAACCATAAATTACCACAATTCTCAACAAAATCACCACCGTCAATACGGTACAAAATCTGAATAAACTAGCAAATGTCAAATAGTTAAGGACTAAAAATGAAATATTCAGAACACAAAAGGGGAAAAGGTTACATTAAATTCAACCGCTTTTCGCAAATTTCACCATTTTTGACAAAAATCTAAAAATCACATTTTGCAACGCTTATCAAGGCCTATTTCCCAAAACGACTTTCAATATCATTTCACAAGTATATTTCATTTTCCAAAAGTCCGTTAAAACTCACAAAATGACTAGTTAACGCTTATTAGGCTTTAAGGTCCAATAAGGGTCCATTAAGATTTTTATATATCCAAAATACACTCTAAGCACACAACCAAGGTCCATTAGTATACATAAGCTCAATCAATAAGTAAATAAGTGACCCGGACCACAATAAGTCTCCAATAAGCCATGACTTATGGAGCACTTATTGGGCCGTGAGCCAAAAAGCTCCAAAATAAGTTTGTTAAGCTCGAAAATAAGCAAATAAGCTACGTAATGTATTTGGTTAACATCATAAGCTACCAAAATAATCCACAAAAATACGACACGCTAGGGTAATAACCAAAATCATATCCTTTGTGTTCTTTCTTTTTGCCGAGAGCCTATAAGCTGGAAAATAAGCCATTCAAGCTTAAAAATAAGCCAAAATAAGTCAACAAACAAAATAAGCTATTTAGCAACAAATGTTTTTCAACCATCGCAACCACAATATCAAAACTATAAACCCCTTTGCCTTTTCTTTTTGGTTCGACGCAAACAAAACACCCCTTTTTCCATTTTGTTTTCAAGTTTCGATTTTTACGACGATCAAATTATACAACTAATATCTATGCATCATTTACCATATAAAAGTACAAGTTAAATTTAAATTTGAAAGACTTACAAGAATGGTCCTCAAAATAAATTTTGACGCCAACCGGACAACCCAAACGTTGTTTAAATGAATACCCGAACACTTGATCAAAATTTAAATAAGTTTATACGTGTGTATGTGTGTTTTCGGACGAGCACACATAAGTGTGTGTTTTATTTTTTTGAAATGAAAATGGATAAGTGTTAAATGTTGGTGGAGGAATAATATAGTACTAATCATGATTAGACACAAATGCTAGAAAACAGCCATCTTGTTCCCCTTAACCTTACACGCCTTATATAGGAGGGTTCGGGTCTTTCTTTTCGCGTTGGGATTAGTTAAAAACTCGAAAAGCTTAATCATAAAATATTTCCCAAAGTTAATTAGCATTTTTATTCACCTTAAAAATAGTTTTCCAATAACTAAGAGTATTTACTTGACATATTTCCATGTTTTATTCCCCAGAACTCATTTTGGACATTATCGGACGTGTCGAAACTCGTTTTTCGCATTACACGTTATTCACAAGTCAAACCACCCGAAACATAATCAACATAATAATACCCTCTAAAAAGGATTATTATTTATCATAAACCATGTGGTATATCATATATCATAACACGGGGTCGATTCTTGGACTTGGCTAGTTTCTAGAGAGAGAAACACGTGAGAGGTTTTCTAAAGAGATAAACAAGTGTGTTTAAATGGAAAATGAATAATGACTAGCTACCTCTTCCAAAGTTAGAAGAGGTATATATATAGATCTTACAATATATCAGGTATTAGTACCCGGTTAATTACCGAAAGTCATACGTTAAACTATTAACTACGAGCTATTAATAAACAGTTAAATACACTGGGTGACCGAGTCTTTTTCTAACATCTAACAATCTCCCCCTAAGGGAGGTCACCCCTAAAAATACTAAACTTAATCACTTCAGTCTTTAACTCGTAGAGATATGATTCTTCTTTTAATATCTTATACGTTTGTGGCAGAGATCTTTGGAGTTATCATTGACGTGTCTTTGATTGTGATCTTGAGCTTTCTTGAGATCATCGGCCAAACATAATCTTACATCATCTTGTAATGTATCGCCATTTTGTGCACTTGGGAAGAAATTAATGATATCAGAGTTTGCGGAAGCTTTGACACCTTTATGAGATCTTTCTTAACTTCATA
>BQNB010102865.1:0-24152 GCA_026074375.1 Tanacetum coccineum | reverse complement strand
CATAACCATTTAAATGATAATCCTTTAAGATTCCTTTATCCACGGCAGTACTTCGATCTTTGACTGGCAGTACCTTGACTTTCTATTTAGCAGTACTTTGACCTTTTGCTTAGCAGTACGTTGACCTTTTGCTCAGTAGTACGTTGACCGTTTGACTTGTTTTTCCCAACAATCCCTAGCAACCCTTGGCCACTACTCCACTAAAAACCCTTGGGCACCAAGCCCTTCGCACCCTATAAATAGCCGAGATAAACACACCCTCACATCTCACCATTTAAACTCAAAACTATACTCAAAACAGGTTCTAGCCATGTCCTAGGAGGATTAAGAAGGAAGTCTAAGCTAAGAAGAAAGCCAATGTTAAAGAAGAAAGGTCTTGAAATCATATCCAAGTGTTCGAACCCAAAACAACCTATTTTCGACCCATTTAATCTTTCGTAAGTCTTCAATATGTTTTATAAGTTTCTAATGTGTTATAAATCTTTAATAAACTCTTATGGATCATATATAAGCTACTTGTTTAAGCCTTGAACCACAAACCCACACGGTTTGGTTTTTCTAAACCAAACGAACCCATTTTGGGATTTTTAGCTCACAAGCTCATTTCATAAGCTGCAAGCTCGTAAAACCAACTTATTTTAGCTTATAATAATAAGCTATAAGCTGTAAATTGAAATCAGAATTCAAAAATACCAAGTTTATGAATTTTGGACTTAATTCGCAAATGGTTTCATGCAAAGGGGTGTATATTGTAAATTTTTGAAACGTATAAAATAGAGGGGATGAAAATGTAATTATCCTAAACTTAAAACCCCATGGGCCTGTTTTGCCAACTTTCAAAATTAAGGGTTAAATTTATATAAAGTTATATATAAAGGATTAAATTTGTAAATATATATATACCAAGGGTATATATTGTCATTTTTGTATTCTCAAGGGTATAAAATGTAATATTTTTATATTAATTATAAAAATATATTTAAATATTATAAGACTCGATTTTATTAAAACCCGACACATTTGTCGTTATCATTCGTCGATCGAAACACTATAAAATAATTATGTTATATATTTAACATAATTTATCATCCGCTAGCTTTTGAAGAAACTTAAAAAGATAAAATCCTATCATTTAAACTATAACGTATCACGTTACTAGGGAATTTAATGTGAGGTGCTTTCATTTGGGTAGACGTTTTGACGAGTTGCTGGATTTACGATTTAAAGTGTCCTAGCTTCTCAAACGTTTACTACATGACATCTGGATTATGATAGCCCGAACAGTGGTACGATGTTTTCACGAACTAATAAACCAAATGAATATTTATGTTAAACTTTATGAAATAAAGTTTTGAAACAATCAAACTAAGACTTGACATATTACCCCAAGTTACGTGACGGGGCCGTTTATTTCCATTTGAGTCACTTTTGACATCAATCAACTACCTTATCAAGGTGAGTTCATAGTCCCACATTTACATGTTTTCTAAACCCCGTGGGGGGATACATGCTATAAACCATGAATACAAGTATTTTCCAACTGTATGCTATCCTAATATATTATTGCCTAAGTTTACCTCTACTGTCAATATCATTTAATCATGAACCATTAATCACTTGTGAGTGAACGCACATATTGAGGATAGATCTATTGGGGTTGACGAATCTCGTTTGTGTTTACCTGTACATGAGGTAATCAAACGCACTATATTTGAGAATAATGGGTAACTTTGGCAAGTTACCTTTCCAAGAGGACATTTGTTCCTCAATAATGTCACTGAGGTGATTTCCATGTTAACGTGTTGGTGTCATAAGCTTAAGGCATTAAAACTGTTTTCCATGATAATTGTAATTGTACAATTATTACCACTTATGATAACTTGTATTCAACTATTACATTTCAAACCTGTGAATTTCACTCAACCTTTGTGTTGACTTTTTTAGCATGTTTATCACAGGTAACTAAGCAAACTATGACACGGAGTGGCATTGTACTTGAGGACGTCCAAACTTGTTATCATTCAAACTCTATGTTTTTATATGTATTTTGGGACCTCCTTTTGTAAAACTCTGAAATAATATTGAATGATAACTAAATTTTCCAAAACGTCTCTTTTGAGTCATTTTCTATGATTATGACTGTTGATTCATGAAGTAATACCCCAATTTAGCTTCCGCTGCTATATGTCAAATAAGGGGGTGTTACAACTAGTTAGCATACCATATTTAAAAAAAACATATTTAGATTGGTTTATAAAGATGCATCTGGGACTTTGAGAGATTTATAATCCTTGAAAGAATGACATCTGCCCCATCCATGACATCTTGTACTTAGTGGTTATCTGATTAGCAAACTCATTACACATGGTAATATTAGTGGATGCAAATATTATATCATCAACATAAATTTGTACGCAGTAAATAAGTCGTTCCTGATGCTTCCATGTGAAGAGTGATGATCAACATATCTAACTGCAATCTTTGGAGAAATGTTGTGAGATTAGGAAGCTTGACAGCATGTCGTACCATGCACGTGGTGCTTGTTTGAGACCGTAGAGGGCCTTTTTGAGCTTGTACACATGCGATGGGTTATCCTGATCAACAAATCCTTCTGGTTGAGAAATGTAGACCTCTTCTTTGAGCTCGCCATTTAAGAAAGCCGTTTTGACGTCCATTTGGTAGATCGTCATATTCTTATGAGCGACATTTGCTATGAAGATACGGATGGCCTCTATTCTAGCAACCGGTGCAAATGATTCCTCGAAATCGATTCCCTCTTCTTGCCTGAATCCTTGAGCAACTAGTCTAGCCTTATTCTTTAGTACCCTGCCAAATTCATCCGTCTTGACCTTATAAATCCATTTAAGTTTGATCAATAACACTTTATCTGGACACGACACCAATTCCCAAACTTCTAGTCTTTGAAATTCATGAATTTCTTCTTGCATTGCATCGATCCATGATGGTTCGGTCATTGCTTGTTTGAAGTTCTTTGGTTCTACAGAAGTTAGGAAGGCATCAAAATAACACCACATGGCGTCAGTTTGGAGTTGCTTTCTCGTAGAGACAGAGCGAGAAGGATCGCCGATCACGTTTGCTATAGGATGATCCTTAGTCCATTTACCAAGGTGTTCAAATGGAGTGTGGGTTTGTCTCACATTCGATGATGACCCTTGAGAAGTTGATTCTTCATGAGGAGATTCATTAAGTGGATCATCACGAAAGATTGGTGTTTTTGGTGATTCTTCAAAACCTTGAGAAATGTTTGGAGATTGTTCTTGTTCTTGTGTTGATGGAGTACTTGATGATGGAGCATCCTGGTCAATGGAAGTTGACACAAGAGAATCGGCTAAAACCACAGCTCTCAGAGCAGCAGCTTCTTGAACTAGAGAAACAACAATTGATGGAGGAGTGAAGTATTCATCGAACATAGGTTGAAACAAGCGATCCCAATCATCTCTTGGTGGTGGAATACAAGGTTGTTGAGGAATAAGGTTTGGAACGAGTCCTGAACTGGATGTTGCAGGAGTCATAGAATGAAGCCCGGGTCCTGAACTGAATTGTTCAGAAGCCATTGCTGTCAGCTCATCGAATGTCACATGAATTGTTTCAATAATTTTCCGGGTTCTTTTGTTGTCGATTCTGAACGCTTTCTTTGCGGGCGCGTAACCAACGAAAATACCAATCACTAGTACAAATCTGGGATTTGGTCACACATGGGCAAAATGGAACGGCCATACATTCACATATTTATGTGGCTAAAGGTACCAAAATAGACAACATTTACTAATTAGCCACACATGAAATTTTGATGCGTGTGACCATTAGAACTGTATTGCCACACATTCGAACATTATGTGGCTAAAGGTAACTGGTAATTTTTTATACGATTATTTAGCCACATATGAATTTGGAACGCGTGACAAATACAAGTAAGCTAAAAGCATTAGTCGCGATATACATATAAATAGTGACAAATATATGTCACACACTTGAACAATGTGACCAGATGGCATATATGGTCACATGAAGTAATTTTTTATGTGTCTAAATCATACAGTCAAGTTTTGTCACACATGATTTAAGGGTGACTGCTATCTTTTGCTAATTATTTAGCCACATATGAATTTGGAATGCGTGACAAATGAAAAGTAAGGTTGAAGCATTGTCAACGATTATACATATTAGCAGTGACAATTTATATGTCAACACACTATGGACCATTGTGACAAATGACCATATATGGTCACACTAAACTTTTTTGTCACACTTAGGGCTCTATTCTCTTTTACTCAAAGTCTTGAAAGATCTTGGCGGTCGTGAGCGCAAAAAACTTAAATGAGAAAAAGGTGCTTGTTTCCTCCCCCTCAAAATTTCATTATCTAAACAAAACCCCAAACTTTCCCCCCTATCTACTTTCACAACCCCTAACATTCTCTAACCTTCACTTCACAGCCGATTAACATAACAACTTAACCACTGATACACATCACGGCGCACTAGCGACGCCGTCATAAGCGACGTTCATCACGCAACCAAACCAACAAAAGTCTAGTCGAATTAAGAGGTATAAAATTGCTACAATTCATGTCGTTGTTCAATTTCAATTCTCATAAATGTTATTGTTAAATTTGAATCCCAAATATGTTTTGTTTGTTTATACCCTTTTTTATTGTTTCTTGTTTAATTTATTGCTTTTGTTGAAATTTATTGATGTTGCTGTTCAATTTATTGTTTTTTTGTTGAAGTTTATTGTCAAGATTTATTGCTCCTTTTTAATAGGGGTTTGAGTCCTGATTTTCCTATATTGGGATTTTTGTGTATTGCTATCTGCTGTGATAGGGGGTGTTTGTTTCGGCTTATAAAGCTGGCTTATGTATTTTTTACAGTTTGGGGCTTAAGTTTTAATACGTCATGTTATGCTCCTTTTTAATGAGGGGATTTTGCTGGGTCTTATTGGCGATGAATCAATGGATCTATAACTTTATAATTTGTGAGATTCACCATATATATCTCTCTTTTATAGCTATTAATCTGTTAAACCATTTCAGGAAATTGAGAAATATAAACTGGGAGAACCTAAATCATTTCACTATATCAATCAATCAAATTGCTACCAACTAGTTGGTATAAATGAAGCTCAAGATCATCTTGCCACTAGAAGAGCGATGGATGTTGTTGGAATAAGTGACCATACCAGGTAATAGGATCTTCATATTATGTTATGTTTTGATGCGCTTCTGATTAAACTACTATAACTAGTTCTTCTGTATTTCAGGAAGCAATTTTTAGACTTGTAGCTGCAATTCTCCATCTTGGTAATGTTGAATTTATCAAAAGGAAAGAGGTTGATTCATCACTCTTGAAATATGAAAAATCAAAATTTCATCTGAAGATGACAGCAGAACTGCTCATGTGCATTTTAAACTTATCTTTATGTTTTATGAATATATGTATTTGTGTGTCTATATATCTACGCATTTGTATTTATTCCTTCTGCAATGATGTTATGCTATATGCAGGTGTGATCGTGCTACGTTAGAGGATGCGTTATTAAAACGTGTGATGGTTACACCAGAAGAAGTTATTAAAAGAAGTCTTAAGCAACTATTAGCAGGGATGGTCTAGCTAAGACATTATATTGCGGCTTATTTGACTCGTACTCTAGTATGTTTATCAAAGAATATGTCGATACTTAAGAGGAACCATTAACATGGGTCTATGGTATTTGAAGGATTCCTGTATTGCACTAACAGCTTTTGTAGATGCTGATCATGTTGGTTTCTAAGATACCAGAAGAAGTACATCTGACAATATGCAGCTATTGGGTGACAGATTAGTCAGTTGGTCATCTAAGAAATACAAAAGCACAACCATATGCAGTACAAAAGCTGAATACATAGTCCTATACGGATGTACTAATATGTTGCTCAAATCCATAGGATGAGATCATAATCTGACGGAATAATGGCCTTGGGTCTTCAACAAATATACATCTATATTGCGATACACAAGAGTGATATTGCTATATGCTATAACAACATTCATCACCTTTTATCCAAGATATTGACATCAGATTACATTTTTTTCAAGGAGCAAGTGGGAAAATGTTATGGTTTTTGAACGTTACTTTGTCAGAACAGAAATATCATCTATGAAAAATTCAAAAGCACAGCCTTATTGCAATTACAAAGCTGAATACATAGTCCTATACGGATGTTGTGCTCAAATCCTATGGATGAGATCACAAATGACAGACTATGGCCTTGGTTTCAACAAAATACATCTGTACTGCGATAACAAGAGTGCTATTGCTTTATGCTGTAACAACATTCAACACTCCTGATCCAAGCATATTGACATCAGATACCATTTTATCAAGGAGCAAGTGGAAAATGTTGTGGTTGAACGATACTTTGTCAGAACACAATATCAGCTGGTAGATATCTTTACCAAGGCATTGGGACGAGAAAGACTTATCTTTCTTATCAACAAGCTTGGAATGAGAAGTATGTCTTCTGAAATGCTGAAAAGTTTGGCAGAAGAAGTAGAAGAAGAGAGATGGTGGCACATATTCTTGTATCCTATGTAAATACAGAAAACTAGAAAAACTCAAAAAGAATTTGTCTTTTATAAATATTTTAAAAAAAGAAAATAGAAAAATATAAAACCAAAAAATCAAATAGAAAAATATAAAATCAGAAAATCTAAAAAATATATTGTTCATGACATGTCTTTTGGAATTGATAATATTTACGGATTTAGAAATGTCATTTAATAATGACACGGAGCTGTAAATAAAGTTCAAACAGAAGATGTAAATATTTTCAAAACATGTCATTGGCTTGCAGTTATTTTAAACGTCAACCCGGTCTTAATATTAAAGGCAAGTTATTTCGTCAAAAAAGAATATCTTGGATCCACAACCAGAATTAAAATTCTTAGGTAAGGAATTTGTGAAGTTCTTTATGACTCTTAGTTCGTTATTAATGACTCATCTAGGATATATAAACAATGATTAATAAACTTGCACAACGGGATAATAAAACAGAAATCTGAGTTTACTTATGGTTTTCTTTATTTATTATTTCCCCAAGATTCAATATGATACTTTTGAGGCTAAACTAACTAATACATCAGTTGTCTTATAAAAAAACATCTACTAACTTTAAACCTAACTATGCTTAACTAACTAATGTGGTACACACCACGTTTTTGTTTTTAGTCGACTCTCATTGGAAATCAACACACTTTTATGGATACTAAAAAATATCCTAGACCTCCTTTTATAGGCATTACATAAGGAGTCAAGGTTACAGGGAAAAACTATTTAAAAAGATATTTAATGAGTTTGACCAAATCTTTATCTCTTCATCTTTAATCTCCCTTTTTGACCAAATCTTGGTCAAGGCTTACATGAAAATATTTAAAAGATTTTTAATGAGTTTGACAACCAAATCTTTATCTATTCATCTGTATCTCCTATTTGACTCAAATCTTTATTTTCTCCTACATCTTGTTGATCCAACAAGGATTGACTTTGGTCCTTTTGTTTCCATCTTGTTTCATTGTTTTTTGTCTTATCAACTCAAATATTAATTTCCCAACATTTCTTCCCCTTGTTGATAATGACATAACCAATAAGCTACAGAACTTCCCCTGAAGTTAATATACGAATGAAAACTTCCCCTTAAGCTACCAATGATCTACAAGTTGCAAATTATCAAATCTTCTTCCCCTTTTTGTCATCATCAAATCAGGGACTAAAGTATGCAACTTTGATCTTCACAACCATGAACCAATATTACACTTCTAATCCAAGCCTTCTATATCCTCAAATTACCCACCATTAAGCACAATAAGAAAAATGAACTTGAGCAGTAGAAACTTAAACTAGCAGTAGTAATGATAACTAGCAGTAGTAAAAACCTTCACCTTATGTGGTATATGTAAATGGTTAAATATTTTAACATTAAGCTTCCCCTGGAAACCTTTTGTGATACATTTCTTGATTGTAAGGCTCTATGTAATGATTACTGATGAAGAAAACTAAGTATAACGAACTTGATGTAGAAGTAGTATAACCCAAATTGTGTCTTTTTCTTTGTACTATCCACTCATCGACTTCGAACGTTTTATACCCAAAACCAATGTATAAGGAGACCGCAATCTCTTGACAATTATCCTCATCTTCTATGAGGCACATAACCAAAGTGATAGCAAATGTGAGCATTAAGCACCATAAGTTAGATCACACACCTTTGCTAGATTTGTCAAGTCTTCGTCACATCATTTCTAAGCACGAACAAGTTACCTCCTCCTTAAGGTATGATACCAACACAAACCCAAATTAATTCTACTTTTAATTCAAATAGTCATAAACAAAACCTTCTTCGTAACCCAATTTAAAACAAATAATCCAAATTTCAAGCCTTGAAAACTTTTAGAAAAAAATTTAAACAAATACCTTCTAGAACAGAAACTTTGACACATCTTTTCTTCAAAAGTCATACACCAACACAAAACACTTGAACAACCCTTATAGATTAATCCGAGTGCCACGAGGCTTGATACCAAATGTTGGAGATCTTTATGACCCCTTAGATCGTTATTAAGACTCATCTAGGATATTAGTAACAATGATTAATAAACTTGCACAGCGGAATAATAAAACAAAAATCAAAGTACTTCAAGGTTTTCTTATTCATTTATCCCAAAGAATCAAATGATCCTTGAGGTTAAAACTAACTAAATAACATAGATGTTATTACCACATCTACTAACATATCTAACTCTTTGCTAAACTAACTCTAAACGCGTGTACAAACACACGTTTTTTGTCGTTAGTCGAACTCTCATTGAGAACACGCACTTTTCTGGCTCGTACTAAAACATATGCCTATAAAAATTCTTTTATAGCATAAGGAGTCAAGGCTTTACAAGGAAACTATTTAAAAGATATTAATGAGTTTGACCAAATCTTTATCTCTTCATCTTTATCTCTTTTTGACCAAATCTTGGTCAAGGCTTTACATGGAAACTATTTAAAAGATATTAATGAGTTTGACCAAATCTTTATCTCTTTTTGACCAAATCTTTATTTTCTTCTACATCTTGTAGAATCCCACAATGATGACTTTGGTATTTTTGTTTTCATTATTTTTTATTAGTGTTTTCCTCTTCTGATTAACCAATATAATTCCACTAGATTACTTAATATTCATACAAAGGCTTGTGTATACTTTGCTACACAACCCGGGCTTTCTATCTAAATAAGTGTACGTGTCAGAGCATTTAAATTTTTTGTAAAAATATAAAGAGAAATCTTGTTTTTATTGGTGTTGTAATTCAAAAACATGTCACTCATCTCAGTTTCTTATCAGAAAAAGATTTTTCAAAGAATTTTTTATTGCTCAAACAATGTATACAGCTCTTTAAATAGAAAACGAGACATTATTTGAGGAGGAGAAATGTTTAAATTCTTTCAAAAATGATCTTTTAAAAATGATCTTTCAAAAGTCATCTCGGAATAAAAGAAAAAAGTTTTTAACAATAACGGATCATCAATTAAGGGGGGGTTAATGTATTTTTAACTTAAATGGGTTTAAGATGTTATTTGTTTCAACCTTTAGGGACTAAAAGGCAAAATCTAGGAATGAGATCCTAAGTTTACAACTTTAGGGACTAAGTTTGCCATTTCTATAAATTGTTTAAGCTTTGTGGCAAGTTTTAAATGAAGTTAGAAAGAGTGACAAACAACAAGGACTATATCTGCCAAATGGGAAAGTTGAACCGATTATACCACTCACATGTTCACATTTCGGACACTACACAAAAACAAACACACTTGTCACTCTCTCCTACACATTTAACACGCTTCATAACTAAAATCAAAATTTGTTTCTTAAGCATCAAGGTACTTTCTAACACGTTTGTTACCCCTTAAATATTACTCGCGTAAAAGGAATTGGATTAAAAATTCTCTTTGCACCTCAAATAACCTTTTTAAAATTGAATATTAGGGTTTCATATGAATGAAAGGTGAGTTTTTATCTAGTTAATGTTAGGGTTTTTCTTGTATTGTAGGCGCTCACATGAAATATACTAGCTGAAAATAGTTTTCAATGATTCTAACTTGTTAGTTAGATATGTCGATTCTTATGAACAAGAATGGTGCAAAATATGTTACTTTGTTTGATAGTTTGTGGGTTTGTGTTCTATTAAATGATAAATGGATTCTTATGCTTAGGTAAATGTTTTATGCATTAGGAATTTATTTTAAAGTCATATTGGAAGTTCTTACGTGCGAAATTAAGTAACATTTGGATTTTGTGTGGTCGATGTTGGTGGATTTGTGAGATGAATATGTTTCGTAGGTACTCAGATAAGGCTTGTAATGCTTCATAGTTGGTTTTGTTGGCTAAATGAAATGTGGAATCTTGTGTTGGATCTCGTAAATGATACATAACAGCCTCCAAAAGTTGTTTTAAATCTTGATAAAATGAGTTTCTGCTATGTTTCTTGAAACGTTATGTGTTATTTGTGATAAAACATTGATGATTAAGATGGCGGATAATGTATGTGTTTGCCAAATATGTTAAGTTAAATCGTGACGAAATATGTTTATCAAACACAATTGTGTGCTTAATTATGTTTTATGAACAAATGTGCAAAATATGCTGTTACATAAACTGTGCGAAACATGACAGGGATTCAAATCATGTGAAATATGACATCTTTACGAAAAGAAACCCTGCCTAAATTTTTTTAAAATTGTGCGAAACATGACACTTTTGTAATAACTTGCAAAATTTGATATGTTCTCAACTTGACTTGTAGAATGACTTTATGTTATTTGACCTATGATTGAATGTTTGACTTAGGTTGACTTTGACTTGTCAATTGACTTAGTCAGTTGACGTTGACCATTGACCACAGAACTTTTATATAATTAGATGTGTAAAACTGGAAATAATTGCTTGAAACCTAAACACAGTCATTATTCTAAATCTGCCCACAACATCAAGGATAATCAATTTTAATCAGGAATATATATATATATATATATATATATATATATATATATATTATATATATATATATATATATTCTATATATTATATATATATATATATTATATATATATATATATTTTTATTATATATGTTAGTCTTTAAAATATGGTTGAACAATATCCGGAATTACATTAGATCATTTATAGAGTGACATATAGGCCTATAATTGGACTATGGTACAATAGTTGTGTGTCACTTAGGACTATTAAATACCCCTCCACATTCTTCCAGGGATGGGTGTGAATTGATGTTCACATTTGTAAAAGTGTGTGTGTTGTGTGTTTTCTCTCTACCACACACACATCTTCCCATCTCTTTAACCTTTCAACTCTAATAAAATGGCTATACATTTATTTCACTTTATCCAACCTCCATATTAGTTTTAATCCTTGTTCTTGTATGTCATTTACAATCTACAATTGGCATCAGAGCTGCAGGGGTGTGTTGTATCATTTGTTTGTTGTTACTGTTCATCTCGTACTGTTCATGTCATGTTATTGTTCATGTCACTATTCAGTTACTGTTCATCCTGTTAAAGTTTTTCATATTTTTTTCTTTCTTGTGAAAAATTTCATTAATAGGTTGTTTATTGTTGTTATAAGTTCTACCATACATATGTTACATTTTTTTGTGCTTAAAATACAAGAACATATCTGGGTTTATTCTTATGTTCCTGGTTGGGTTTTGAAGAAAAAGACAAAAAAAGGTACAAAAAGTACAGATTGCGTTTTGGTTCACAACTGTTGCGTTTTGGGTATTGAGATTCAAGCCTGCGTTTTGGTTGGTTGCGATTTGGAATTGCGTTTTGATCAGGTACAATGAAGACAAAATTATCTATGCCATATACAAACGAAACGCTGCCCAAATCTAAACTTGGTTGCGTTTTACCCCCAAGACAGGTTGCGTTTTGCTGAGACTATTGCGTTTTGCTAAACCATAACACAAACCGAGTCAACTCGGCTATTACCGAGTTGACCCGGTCAACCCACCAAGTCAAAGACACAAAGAGAGAAACAGATTAACAAAAACAAAAGGGACTCATTCATGCCACAACTAACAAACCACATCAGCCAATAACTTATAACCAACATCAAACCTCAATAAAAATCATTTCAAAGATTAAAACCCTTATCACAAAATCCAACAACTAGGGCCACATCAATCAATTAATCAAATAAGATCCCAACGTCACAAAATCATCTCCTCTACATCCATAAAGACTCGAACGAATTAGAACAAATACAAAGATCTCATATTTTTGTTTAACTTTTATCCCAAATCTTTTAAAGATTTTTTTTTGTTGAACTTAATCTCATCATTGATCTTTAAGAGGATACCCTCTCATTTTATGTTCGAAGTTAAAGAAACAAGTATAACAAATTTGTTATATCATCTCTTTGTTTCGATTAAAGGACACTACTAAAAAAAACTGACCTACCTGAGACCTCTCTTATGAGATCTTGAAGACGATTTGAACCTCGTTCTGGAGTAGAAAGACAAAAGGTTTTTTATATGGTGTTTAATTATCTCGGTGAAGAAGGAAAGAGGACCTCATTTACTACTCGTTATTGGTTTGAGATTTGAGTAGAAAAGGTGGGATTTGAGTTTATTTAGATGGGAGAGGAGTTGGATCTGTGATGTGGGAGAGAAGTTTCATGACTGCGTTTTTTTTAGTGTGGGAATAGTTAGGGTTGTAAATGAGATAAATTAGGGATTGATAGTTTTATGACCCTATTTTAAGTTTGCATTGGGCCCTTAACAGAATTTAGAATTGGGCTGGTATGGTTTGGCAGTCGGGTATTATCAAAAATAGTGGATCGGGTCATATCTTAATAATAATGGGTTGGATTCATGCATAAATGAATGGGCTGCACTTAATTGTAAATGATGGACCGGATTGTGTATTTGATGTTGGGCTGGAATTTATAATCATCGAAAATTAGGCTTTATGATTACATGATTATTTCATTTGAGGTACGACGAGATCCGACGTATAAATGCTTTTCACTGAAAGTTAGGATAGACGATTGATGGTTATTCTTTAAACGACATCAAAAATAACATTCGTCCTTAGTTTAACGATAATTAAACAACAACAAACAAACAAACAACATTATACATACACTAACATAATTCTGAGAGATTCAATAAATTGACAAACGGCTTGTGATTCAGACTACGTTGCACCAGTGTGATCACGAAGTTGATTTGGTATCCCTTATTTGAGATTGAAGTTTGAATACTACGAAGGCGTCTACTTTTTTTCATCACTGAGGGACTTTTTCTTTTTCTATCGGATTGTTGACTTGCTTAACGTATACAACTTATGATTAGACTGTGAATTATCTAGTTTCAGCAGTCAGTGGTGGTTGGTTGCAGACACTATGTTAACTATACCACTTAAAGGATCATATACCAGCGTTTTACATTGTAGTACTTAGTGTCACACGCATAAGACGATGTGGATAATTTCAAGAGGTGATGTACTTCTTATACTTTTATGGTTGGGTATAGAGTACTTATAGATTTAATCTTGCACCGTTCTTCAATCAACAACAGTGCAAGCTTAAGTAACAAATTTGGGGGATTTCACTTCATTTCACAAGTTTGGTATATCGGGTTTACTTCACCAAGTGATCACAACAATAGCCGACAGAATACGAGGTTGGTAAAGTTAGCCAGAGAATTTAAAGGTTGAGATGTAATCAGCAATTCTCACGGGATTCCAAGACAATGGTACTTCACAGTCTAAGCAAAATTCTCAAAGTTCTACAACGACATTCATATACAAGACCTTGATTATACCAAGTTTTCTTGATTCTTGCTTCATCTCTTATACGGTTTCTGTAGACATAGAGAGTAATGCCTTCGTTTTGGGATTTAAGATTTGTTTGCTTAAGACAAGAAACTTTCTTGAGTATTTGGGAGTACACGACAATGATGCTTCCGATAGTTCGCAACCATCATGGGGGGAAATGTGTACATCTGGGACTTAGTTGACTTTGATGTTACCGTGTCAACTTCCAGGGGGAAGTTTGTTAGCCCTAAAAATGTTTAGTATGTTTTATGAAGTATTCTGCATACGTAAGAAGAATTGTTGCTGATTTCTCGCATGCACCCCGCCCGATACAAATTTTCACCGCAAGCCCTAAATGACAAGAAGCACGTGGTCGTTGGTGTGGGGTTTGACTTCTACCAATATTCCGCTTGTTGCTCGTCCAATGACAAGAAGTAGAAGATTGTTCAAGCTACTTCAAAGTTTCAGAATCTACTTAAGATAGGGATGTTGGTTTAGGGGGGAAGCTGATTCGGAAACTTCGCCAAAAAGGAGTCTATAAAGAAAGCTTTTCAAGACATGCTGCATGAATTGGGGGGAAGTTAATAAAAGTTCATGCATACTCTGAATGGTGTCTGTACAAGTAAAGACAATGAAGATCTAAGCTGGAGTAACAAGTTTCAAGACAAGGAGTAAATCAGAAGACATTCTTATGCTTTGGAAAAAGTACTTTATTTTGTTGTATTTTACCTGATAGGAACATTGTAAGTAATTCCGTATGTTCCCAAATATTGGGGAAGATTTTTAGCTTTTAAAATATTGGGACATATCCGGAATGACAATTAGATCATTTATAGAGTGTTATAGGACTAATAATGAATAAGTACATTAGTTGTGTGGTCCACTAGGGACTATAAATACTAAATCAATACTTCCATCAGAGGGTGAAGTTCACATTTGTTAAAGTGTTGTGTGTGGTGTGTGTGTTTTTCTCTTACCACACACACTTCTTCCCATCTCTTTAACCTTTCAACTCTAATAAAATGGCTATACATCTTATTTAACTTTATCCAACCTTCCATGGATTGTTTTAATCCTGTGGTTCTTTATATGTCAATTTTAATCTTACAATCTATATATATATATATATATATACATAATTTATATATATATTTATATATTTTTACATATATATATACTGATTTAATATTTATTACATATTTTATACCTATGTATATAGGGTTAATGTGGTGTAGCTTCTTAAAAAATTGTTAAATAAGAAGTAATATAAACCATTGGATCTATTGATAATGTTAAAATGATATTAATGTGATGGTGTTTTAGTTGTAATAAATATCTAGTCAATGGACAATTAGTAAAGAAACCCAAATTTAATTGCAAGATTTATGCTCCCCATTTTGTGTAACGTTTTTAAACTTTATTATTATAAAAACACTATTTAATTTTTTATTTTTTCATGACATTTATATGGTAGTATTTTTCTTGATACATCTTCATATCTATTTATTTATTGACGCAAACTCATACACCACGAACCGTTCACCACTTGACTCGGGACACCACCAACTGCACATATACGACTAGCACACCAACGCTCGTAACCACCATCGGTACACCACAAAAACTCGTACTCCACCAACTTGTTTACATACGTACTTGTACACCACGAACTCGTTACTCCTCGACTCGTACACCACCGATTCGTATTTATACCCCGACTCGTACACCACCGACTCGTACACAACAAACTCTGCCACACCACGAACCTACCACACGGACAACCGTTTTTGGATCTATAAATTAGTGTTAGATGTAGTTTTTTAAAAAAAAATTTGGGAAAAAAAAGGATATGAATGGTATGTTTGTTAGGGTAATAAATATTTAATCAAAGATAATTTATGAGGAGAGTTACAATAAGAGTTTATGGAGGAATAAAGAACTTATTGTAACATATATTTAATAAATAAGGATTACCCAATTACCATTAATGCTATTTTTTTTTTTTTAAAAAAATAAAAAATATTAATTCTATTTTTGATTTTCAATTTAATGACATTTATGTCATCTTAATCCAAAATAATAGATCAATACCAATGGTCCAAAACATTTTCATTTTAACATTAAAAGATACTACCACTACTTAACTAGAATCTATTATATATATATATAAATATATATATATATACATATATATATAACATATACATATTATATATATACATACATATATATATTTATTATTATACATACATAAATACATATATTTATATATATATATATATAATATTTATATATATATATATATATATAAATACATATATATATTTATTATTACACACATATATAGTATATATATGATATATATATATATATCTATATATATATATATATATATATATATATAATATATATATATATATCTATATATGTGTGTGTGTGTGTGTGTGTGTGTGTGTGTGGTTTGTGGTATATAAACTGTATTGGATAATTCTTAAGCAGAATCATGAATCAAAAGGAAATTCAACAAGCTGCTCATGAGAAGGCATGGGCATCCAAAGATGACAAAAGTCAAGATTCTATACCATAAACATGAGAAATTGAATCCACTTGACTCAAAAAAAAGCAAGAGACTTACCAAGTCATTCTTGACACCATCAAGAACACTACTTTCTATAAGGCCTTCCTTGCCACTGTTAATGTGCCAAAAATCTACATGCAGCAATTCTAGCACACAGTTACCAAGATCAAGGAGTCTACATTCTATGAGTTTAAGCTAGCAAACAAGAAGTGTCGATTTGATGTTGAGGTGTTCCGCAAGGATCTCGACATTTTCCTAAGAGTTCAAGGAAAAGAATTCATTGTTCCTCCATATGAAAAAGAACTGATCACCTTTCTCATTAGACTCGGATACAAGGGATTATTGACTCATCTCCCAAAAATGTTCATTGATCATATTTACCAACCTTGGGAGAACCTTAGAATCCATCATTCATCAAGTATCTTTTTGGAAGAAGACAAATAGCTAATAGAAAAATAGATTCGAGACATATGTTAAATCAAAAGATCTAGATCTTTAGCATGTTATTACCAATGGTGATTTTCAACCCATTTTATAAAATCCGGAAACTAAATTAGATGAGGTTATCCCTGTTGGGTCTTAAAAGCCTTCATGAATTCTTAGAAGTTATTGCTGCTTAGGTACATAATGGAAATTATGCTAAGTGGTTAGTACTGGTAGTATAATGTTACCACTGCTAGTTACTACTGTTAGTGGAAGTTAAGACTGCTCAGTGTTGAAGACTAAAATATAAGCTAAGTAGTTAGTGCTGTTAGTAGTAAAAGTTAAGACTGCTAGTACAGGTTACTACCGTTAGTGTATATTAGTACTGCTAGTACTAATATCACTACTGCTTATGTTTATTAGTGCTGCTGGTGGAAAGATTAAGACTGTTTGAAGACTTTCTACTATCAAGAGGATAAAGACGAATTAAAGAGATAAAGAGTGTATGGAGAACAAGAATGCGTATGAAGATAAGTGTTGAGATATTTTTGTACAAGATATACATGTATTTATTTAGAAGATTACGTTTATGTTTTGAAAAGATTGAGATATCTTAGGAATATATTGTAAGCCGAATAGGACTCCTTAGTCTATAAAGGAGGCTCTAGGGCATTAGTTGACATACATCTCACATATCCAATACATCTAACACGTCTATCACATCTATCAACGCAAATACACATTCATAGATCTAAAGATTAAGAGTCTTGTAAGCTTCAAGGTTGTAACCCTAGTACTAAGATAGAGTACTCGTATTATTATCATTAATAATATCGAAGCATTTTGTTACATCGTGTGTTCATTCATATTCACTGTTTCATTGATATATCTTCTAGATATTAAAGAGTAGATTCCGCATACTCTTTGATATACACACAGAGTTCTACTATTGTTATTTTGGATTTATCCAAGGTAATATACTCTTTACAAGGTAAAGAATCGATCTAGGTTTGGGATCAACACCTTGTTATGATAATATTGATTCTATGTTTGAATATTCCGCCTATGTTATCATTATCCTAGATTAGTTCTTAACAAACTAGAGCTACAATGATCTTTAAGTTTCCACAAATCCTAATGAGCTTATGCAGAGAAATTTAGATCTTAAAACATTCTAACACTATCATAGAATTGAGATCAAAAATTGGCTTTCAAGGCTTATACTAAGAACACAATTGGCAGACTATGACAGATTAGGCAAAACCTCAAACCTTAAATGCAAACTTAATCCAAATGCATATTAATGCGTTATGAATCCTAAAGAAAAAAAAGACTTACACCTAAATGCAAAAACTAATCAACTCTAATTTTTAACAGTTTGAGAAAGCAATTAGTCCTCAAATCCCATTAAAAACAAGATTTGGAGGTAATGTAGTTACCAAGAAAACTTAGAAAACTCTCTTGAAGCAACAGTGTGAGAATTTCAGTGTAACAAGTGCAGAGTCTCTTGACTCTATTTTCAATAGGCTTCAGAAGATAGTTAGTAGGCTTGCTATCTTGGGTGTGATCATTGCCCAAGAAGATTTAAACTTAAATTTTTTAAGCAGCTTACCACCTGAGTGGAATACTCATGTAGTTGTTTGGACGAATAAGCCTCAGATTGAGACTATAAGTATAGATGATTTGTATAACAATTTCAAAATTATTGAACAAAAGATAAAGAAAACTGTTGGTACATCTAGTGGTGGTCAAAGACTTGGCCTTCATGTCTACACAAACTCTAAGCATAGTACAATGACTGCTAAACAACTGTTATCATCAAGTTAGTGCTACTAGCCCTGTGTTAATACTGCCAGGTCCAACAAGTTTGCACTGCAGTGTCAGGTGATAATATTGTGTATGCTATCATGGTTGGAAATGCTTGAATGGTTCTAATGTCTTACATCAGGACTTTAGGAGCAAATTCATGAAGATGATTTGGGAGCAATGGATCGAAGTGGCTACTCTCTTTGCTAAGTGTTTGAGAGCAAAGAAGTAGTACTATTAGAAGACATGCAAGAAAGATTTTCATTAATGGTACATGATTATTGAGGATATGACAATCTAAGGTTGGAGTGTTAGTGTTACACACTGACATAAGGTAGGGACACTTTGCCAGGGAGTGCAGAGCATCAAGAAGCAAGGAAGAAGATAGTTCAGAAATCAAGACAACACTAGGAAGCAAGGAAACAAAGAAGACACTTCCAAGGTAATATTGGCTATTAATGGTGTAGATTTTGATTGGAGTGACATGGCAGAAGAACAAGTTCAGACAAACATGGCTCTAATGGCATTTTCAGGACTCAAAGGTATACAATACTAAACTTGCTTGAAAACTTGTTTGAATAACTATGAAACTCTTAAGAAAACAAATATGTTGATTGCTTGCTAAACAACTTCAAACTAAATTTGGAGGCTTTCTACTTATAAAAGGGGACTAGATACTGTTGAAGACAAAATGTCACATATAGGGAATAATGAGGTTCTTTTTAGTTGAAGAAGTTGTAGTCCTTAAATGAGAAACGTTAGGAATTCAAAACAATATGAAAATTATACGCTTAAAATAGAGTTTTGAAAAACTTAAAGAAAGAAAAGATTGGCATTGAATTTAAATTGAGAAATTTGCATAGGCTCAAAAGACTTAGATAGTTGTTAGAAGTCAGATAACTGAAAAAAAAAAGTAATTTAAATACGGGTTTAGGGATATAGTGTAGTTCCTCACCTTCATCCTTTAATTTATAATGGACCTAACAAACTAGATCTGTCTTATTCTGGTCTTGATGAATTCAAAGAGCCTAAATTCAAAGGCTATGTCCTGAGTATAGTAAGAAAGAGTCTAATGTTGTTTGTGAAAAGGAATCAGATAATTCTAAGGAGAATTCGGATAAGTCTTTGGTAAAAGAAAAGAATCACAAGTAAAAAGTAGCTTTGTTGAATGTTGTGAGTCTAACACTAGTAAGAATGTTTGTGAAGTAGAACCTAAGAAAGTTAGGAAGAATAATGTTGCTCCAATTATTGAGGATTGGGTGTCAGATGATGAGGAACAAGATGAGTCTATGACTAAGCCTAAAAAGAAAACTGTTATTCCTACTGCTGCTAAAATAGAAAAACCAGTTAAAAAGTTAGTTAGGTATGCAGAGATGTATAGATCATAAAGTCCTAGAGGGAATCAGAGAAAGAGAAAATAGGAATGGTTCAGAAGTCAATCAACTAGGTAGTGAATTTGTTAATGTTTAACAAGGCTTGTTTTTTGAGGAGCTTTAAAACATGTGCAGAAAAAATATACTTACCATCAAAAAGAAAAAAAGGGATAAGTGGAAACAATTACAACGGGATGGCTTAATTTACTATTATGCCTATGACCTCACATCATAGAACACCCCAAAAAATGTGATCCAAGAGCAATTTTGCAGAGAATGGCCCTAAAAACCTCTTAGTACTGTTAAGTCAGTTTATACTTCTCACCCAAAACCAACAGTGCATTGTGCTAGACCAAAAACTCATTTTTTTCAAATCAGCACAATCTGCTGTCTAAAGGCCCTTTTATAAGAAACCAGCATTAGACCAACAGGCATTTTATTATAAGTTATTAATTGTTAGGCCTAGAATAGTTAATACTGCTAGGTCATACAGAACACCTGTTAATACTGTTAGGCCCAGAGTAGTTAATACTGCTAGGTCAAATAGAAAACTTCGTTAATGTTGGCGGGGGCAGAATGGGTTCATGTTGTTAAGCCCTCAACTGTTGGGGGATTTTGGAGACCTATCAAACCCAATAGTGCATCAATCACTTTGAACAGATATAACTACATTGATGCACGGGGCAGATCCAAGTCAGTAATGGCTTGGGTCCCAAAAGAAATCTAATTTCCTTATTCTTTTGTGCAGGGAGCACAACATGTGATAAGGATTTGTGGACAGTGGAATGCTCAAGGCACATGACTTGGTAAAATAGCTTATCTCTTTGATTTCAAGCAGTTTGATAGAGGTTATGTTGCATTTGGAGGAGGTGCATATGGTGGTAAAATTTCTAGTAAAGGTACTCTTAAGACTGCTAATCTTGATTTTAAAGATGTATACTTTGTCAACGAGTTAAAATTCAATCTTTTTAGTGTCTCACAGATGTGGGTTGAAAAAAGAACTATGTTCCTTTTTACAGTAACTGAATGTTCTGTCTTGTTCTCTAAATTTTAATGTTGCTTAGATGAAAATCAGATACTTCTTAAAGTTCTTAGAAAGGACAATATGTATAGTTTTGATATGAAGAAACATTGTTCCTAAAGAAAGTTTGACTTGTCTTGTTGCAAAGGCTACATTAGATGAATCAATGCTTTGGCACAGAAGACTTGGTAATATTAATTTTAAAAACATAAATAAGCTTGTCAAGGATAAATCTAAGTAAGAGTTTGCCTACAAAGCATTTTGAAAATGACCAAAAAACTGTGTTTGATTGTCTTAAAGGGAAAGCAAAACACAAAGTTCTTGTAAGTCCAAAGTTCTGTATTTATTTACTAAGCCTTTGTTTATGATACATATGGATTTATTTGGTCCACTTTGAGAGTTAGCTGATGCATAGAAGTTATTGCTTAGTAGTCATGATGATTATATGTAGATTTACATGGGTTTTTTTTTTTACAACTAAAGGATGAAACAAGTGGATCCTTAAGCGCTTTATCAAAGAAATGAAAACCTAGTGGAATAAGAACAGTGAAAATAATCAAGAAGTAATAATGGACACAGAGTTTAAGAACAAGTTATGGATGAATTTTTGAGGAGAAAGAGTGGGGGGGAAAAAGGTATTAGAGAGTAATATAGTGGGCTTGGACTCCTCAGCAAACATGGTGTTGCCTGAGAGGAGGATAAGACAATTCACTGAGGCTGCTAGAACAATGTTTTAGACCTGAACTCTAGTTACTACCACATTTTGGGCAGAAGCAGTTTCTATGTTGTTATGTCAAAATAGGGTTTTCGTAGTTAATCCTCATAATCAAGACACCTTATGAACTTTTTTAGTGGTTTTAATACAGGCTCTAAGTTTATGAGAACCATTTGGTTATCATGTTACTATTCTTAATATTTTGACAGTTAGCAGCAAGTTTGATGACATAAGTGATGAAGGTTTCTTTGTTGGATACTCTTTGAGTAGTAAAGCTTTTAGGGGTAATACATACTAGAACAATTGAGAATTAAAAGACAAAACTTGCACATTGGTTTTTTTTAGAGAATAAGCCTATAAATAGAAGGGATGGTTACCAAAATGCTGTTTTGGATATTGACTCTCTACCCGATTCTATGAAACTATGTACTAGTTTGTGCATTGTACAGTTCTATTGTCTTTTGTATGGTTGCATCAGGGAAGAAAACATCAACGAGTGATTGTGATGCCAAAAAAATTTGGAATTTTCTCCTTACTATGATTCACCTATACGAGCAATGTTGATGAATTGAGTAAACCAAATAAAACTGCTGATGATGCTCAAAGTAGGATAAAGATGGTCCTATATAATGAGAATGTCTGAACAAAAGGTTTTAGATGATAGCACTTCTAACGATGTTAATTGCTGTTGCGGCAACAAGTTAATTACTGCCAATCTTGAACTTTAATGTTGTTGGTTCCATCAGTTAGTACTGCTAGTCAAATGAAGAAGACAACATGAAGACGTACTTGAAGTTGATTTTGGGAACATTACAAATATTTTTTTTCGTATATTATTCCATACACTCCTAATACCAGAATTTCATAAAGATCATCTAATTGACAATGTGATTGGTGAAGTGCAGTCAACTTTTTTAGATAAAGGAAGAATGTCATAATCTACTTTAAACAAGGGTTTCTTGTGATGTGTATGAGCAGAAAAAACAATGATTACCCTGAATCTTGTTTATATGCTTGTTTCTATCACAGATGGAACAAAAGCATTACTAAAGCTCTATCTGATTTATAGGTTGGAAGCAATGCAGGAAGAGCTTCTGCAATTCAAACTTCAACAAGTTTGGATATTGGTGGATCTCCTTAATGGAAAGTAAGGCCTTGGAAAAAATGGGTTCTTCAGAAAACAAGAAGCGATGAAAGGGGAATTGTGATAGAGGTATAATGCAAGGTAGTTGACAGGGTAAAAAGAAAATACAATAAAGTAATGACAATAAGCTAGAAATTAAGCTACACTACACTACACTACACTACACTACTCCTAAATCTAACACCCTTCCTTCTGTGTGATTAACACTCTATTTATAAGGAGGGGATAAAGCTTCTAGGACTTTAAGACGCTCCCAAATCCATCAATCATATCCCTTGATTCATAGCAACCCTTCAATCTATCAAATCATAGCCCTTGATCCTCTTTCCATGTATCTGTAGCTAATAGAAATCTATGAGATTGCCAGCGTGGCTTAAATGGGTTGTTGGGAATTATATTTGAGTTGATAAGACAAAACAAGAATGAAACAAAAAGGGCTTAAAGGAAAAGGACCTAAATCAACAATAAGAGATTCTTCAAGTTGGTGGAGTATATTCTACAAAAGATGAAAGATATCAAAAGATACTAAAAGAGCTCCTTAAGAAGATAAAGATAACAGAAGATATTTCTTAATGTTTAAAAGATTTACTTGTTTATATCTTTATGTTAACTTCCTTTGTAAGTTATGATCTCTCTATATAAAAAGATCATAGACACATAGTTTTGGTATCCAGAAAAGTGTATATACACAAAAAACATGTGTGTGTATCACAAGAAAAGTGTATGTACACAAAGTGTTAGAGATGTAGACGTCTATAGAGTTGGTGTAGCCTCAAGGTAATCAAGGTTTTCCTTGATCCCTGTTACAGTTCATTGATGTAACCGTATTATTCTGATCAAATAATATTGGGGCTGTTGTGAATGTTTGATAAAACCTTGTTATAATATCATTGTTCTTATGTTAATTCCGCTATACATCTTTTATGTTCATTGGTATTGTTAATCCTAGACTAAGCCTAGATCTTTAATCTCAACATGTGGTATCAGGGCCATGTTATAACAACCCGTAAATTTTCATCAATGTAAATATCCATCTATTAAGTTAGATGCAATGTACTATCTATCTATTATATAAGAACCACCTTTTTTAGGGAAAGTTTTCGCTTTATTACATTACTTACATTACCAATATCTCGATATGCAATGTAACTTGCATAACTAAAATTTACGAGCTCACGCGACCTACCTATGGCAATCCTATATTCATATATGTCAAGCAA